>JAEMWC010000547.1:215000-305000 GCA_016490735.1 Pachyseris speciosa | reverse complement strand
CCCTTCACACACCACCTTCCAACTCTCCAGGTTGAAACAGATAGCAAACTTCAGCATCAGCGGGGAGCCTTTTTTCGGCCGCACCAACAGGTCTGAAATACGGTGTTGCCGGCTGGGCGAAAACAGATTGTTCTCGGATCGCATCTGCGGGCGCCAACCCTGTCAGCCGCGTGGTCTGGTTGTTGAGAGCAGCAAGAACCCTCGGAGAGAGAGAGATTGTCCAGTGGATCCTTGAAGGCAGCGATGAATATGTCTTCTAGTTCTGAGCAAGGTGAAACTTCTCCTGACCCTGACCAATTTCTGTCGTTTAATTCAACCAAGAAAAGATTTAGTTGGAGTGGTTTTGTTGAATATCTTGAAAAGTTTATCAAAGATAAATTTCTTTGTTAATGGCGGAATGACTAATTCTCGCAATGGTTCATGTGCCGTTTTCAAATTATCCAATGTGACTTTCAACTTTTATCTAAATACTAAAACGCTGCAGATTCAAGGCAGCGCTAGTAGCGAGATTAGGCTTTGCCTTGAGGAAATTGTGGACCTTTCACCACCGAAGAGAACGACAGCCGAGACTGAATCTGAGAACGAAGCAGAACCCGTGGTCGTTGACAGCAACGAGTGCTGTGCTGATGAAGATATCTCAGTTGATGGCGACTCAGGGTTGTTAGATCCTGGATGTATTCCAAAAAAAGAAGACAAAAATAAATACATAAATAAATAAAGAAAGAAATGAGAGAATAAATCAATTAATGAATAAATATATATACCAGTTGAAAACTCATGAACAGTAAGACTGTAAGATGTCAAACTTGACTTTGTTTTTAAACGTTTTAAGGGGAAAGTGTTTAATGCTTTCATCAAGGTGATTCCAAACTTCCAAACTCTCTGCTGCAAAATACTCTCTGTTGCAAAAACGCAAGCAGGCTTCAGCTTCCCGCCCCATCACCTCGCGCCCCAAAATGGATGCGATGGTTCAACTCAGTCAAATTTTGGTAAACCAGCTTCTGCCTTGAGCAGGTTTCTGCCTCGGAGCAGAAAATGTTTTTGGTTGTGTATACTGCGATGTTCAGAACGCCCCGCTTGCTTGACAAAGTGGACTTCCTCCAATTCCAACTGAACAGTCCGCTCAAGTTGCCGGGAAACGGGCAGGAACAAAACAGAGGTGGGTTGGTGATCGATGTTAAAGACCGAGACGTCATTCATGACTGGTACAACGCCTATTTCCGGGTAGAGTACGAGCTGCAGGTGAAGATCGACGGGGCTTTCGTGGCCGCCGACACGGCGTCGGCACCAGTCAACGGGTCCTTCTCCTTCATTCAGGATCTGAGGGTGAAATCCGCCGGAAAAATGCTTTACGAAGCCAACGGCGTTCACAAAGTCGTTTTTATCAAAGACCTGCTGGAATTCTCCGACGACTACGCGCGAGGTGTGGCAAAAGATGAGTTTTGGTATCTCGACAATGACAACACGACTGCGACAGGCGCCGCAGCAACCAACCTTGCCATCAGGGCGCGCGCCCTTCTTTCGCAAGGAGACCCCCCAAAACGGTCAAAACAATAATTCCTCTCAAAAGCTATTCGTTCTTCGAGGAACTGTCTGACAAACTTCTCCCTCCGATGCAGCTTCAGTTCGAAGTGCAGCTGCAGGCCGACAAAGAGTTACTTTTCGGGTGTGCCGCCGCCGCCGCCAACCACAGGATCTTTGTCAAGCTGTTCGAGCTGTGGGTTCCAAAGTTGATGTTTTCACCAGAGGGACAGAAGAACGTGAAAGAAAACTTTCTGAGACCCACCCATTGGCGTTACATGAAGGAGAGGCTGGTTCTCGGCACCGACCGACGGGACGCCGGAGGACAATGGTTGATAAGTCCAGGGGTCAAAAACGCGAAGCATGTGTTCGTTTTCATGCAAAAGGTGGCGAGCGTGGAAGTCCCCACAGCCAACCCCTACGTCTTCCACACCTTCGCTCTCGATGGTGGGGCGAAACTTGCAACTTGCCGCCTTCAGTATGGGTCGACCTTTGATCCGGAGTTGGAGTATGATGGGGAAGACCAAATCCGGATACGGCGCGACCTGATCGACTACAGCTACAGGAGCAATGATGTCAACACTGGGACCCAGCTGAATGAATAAGTTTTTCTTCTAAAAATGGATCCATTTCTTCGCTGTAATCTAAAATTTCTTGCCCCACGAAACTCTCATGAATAAATTCTTCTTCTAAAATCTGATCGATTTCATCAACAGGAAAAATAATTTCTTCCTAAACAAACACCCACCTTCCTGCCATTGGTCATACCCCACACACCCCACTCTTCAAAAGGCCGACACCCGCACCCCGACTGCTCTGGTCTACGATTTGTTGCTTTGGTTTGGCGCTTCGTTGCGCTTGTTTTGGTGCTTGGTTGCGCTTGTTTTGGTGCTTCGTTGCGCTTTTTCCTTCGTCGCTTCGCTCCTCTGAGTAGTATAGGGTGCGTCGGTTGAATACTTACCGAAACACCACGCCCCCGAGGAGCGGAGCGACGAGGGGCGTGGTGTGGAGGTGGTATTCAACCGACTCACCCTATACTACTCGATTCATTCAGTTTCTTGCTTGCAAAAATATTTTCACGTCAAGCTTGCAGCATGTTTTCTGGAATAAATTAGATTAACACATTGATGTCTCGGAAAACGGCTGGTGGTGATAATGTTTTAAACAGCGTGAAAAATGATATGCACAGGTTTTGTAGTGTAAGCTCTGTAAACAACAAACTGTTTCCATGTCTGCTTGTTGGCTCTGTGTTTTCTTTGCCGCTGCAGTTCGTCTAACGCTGATATGCCATCAACAGTCACCAACTCTTGAAACACATTGCTAGCATTGTATAACCAGAAGTCAGTGTGGGAGCGGACGCATTCTCAAGATTCAGAATTACTTTTCTGAATCAAAGGTCTTATATTGAGAACACAAGGTTATTTAATTGGAAATCAAGAAAAAAAATCTTAAAACAAGAGAAGTTCTGGATTTTTTCTTATTTTCAAAAAAATTAACTAAAATCAAGAAAATTTTCTGAAATTAAGACCTTAAAATTGAGAAACAAAAATTTTTTGCCCTAAAATTAAGAAATTGGGTTTTAGCGTGTGAAAGTACGTGATATCCCTGAGACTCTGACAGGTCGATTATTTACTATTTTTCTACAATATCTTAATTTCTTGACATTTGTGCATTTATCTGTACATGATCAAAATACGGATGCTATATCTAAACTAAGATATTGAAAGAAATTCCGATCGCCTTTTGGAAGGCCGAGTGAAGGCCATTATGGCCTCTTGTTTTATTTTGTTAACAATAAAGTGTTACGGATTAGTCTTTTTAGTATTAAGTACAGTCGAACCTGTATTAAGCAGCATCCCGCACCCTCTATTAAGACCCTATTAAGCGGTCTGTTGTCAAAGTCCCAAAACTTGTATACTTCCCTCAATTACTGTAATTTTGACTTCAATTAAGCGGTTACTTGTATGAAGCACTTAGATTTATAACGTAGCGGTAAATGAACCTGTAAATAGACCGCATGAACTTTCGGCTCTCAGGCGTTCACGATGGCTTGCTTCGCTTTCTTGATTACATCTGAAACTGATCTTTTTTTCGTGACTTTCAATGCCCCGTTCCGGGTTGACAAATAGTACCCTTTCGTATACCTAAAACAGGAAGTCTTCTTGTCATTTTCAATAAATTAAAAAAGTACAGTCAAAAGGTATGTGTGTTCGAAATATTTTAATGAAAGGTCCTTTTAAATACCTCAATGACAGATTTCCCTACCCTTTCATATACTTCGACTCGTGAAATCCCTACCCTTTCATATACCTGAACACACATGTAAGGTGAGGGTTCTGATCCAGCTTCATACAGCATTGGTTTCCCTAACCCATTCAGGCAACTCGCCGGCTTCGTTGCCTGAATGGGTTGGGAAACCAATGCTGTATTCACTGGATCAGAACGCCTCACCTTACATGTGTGTGTGCAAACCAAAATACTGAAACCCGTTTCACACGATTCACGGCGAAATAACCCTTAAACCATAACAGTGGATCAAAGCATACCCCCCTATGAATGTTTGAAATGGGCCTTTAGAGCGGCTTTATTTCCAGTGGAAAAACATACAGAAAGACCAAATAAATATTCAACAAACGACGGCATTAACTGGGATAGAATCATCTTTCCCACACCATTGAAACAGATTGACAAGCTTGAGAAGCAAAATCCCAACCCTGCAATCAATGTTTTCGGGTGGGAAAAGAATTAACGTGTTGCTTCTTAATGATGGTGAAAATGCCCATTATTGCTTTGTGAAGAGGATATCAGCTTTGCTATATGATCAGACCAAACACAACAACAAAAAACACATCTGCACAATGTGCTTGATTGGATTTACAACAGCAGAAATTCTTAAAAAACACAAAAAACACTGCAATGGTGTGAATGGAACTCCAAAACGAGTTGAAATGCCAGAGAAGGGTAAAAACACACTAATATTTCAAAACTTTCACAAACAAATGAAGGCACCATTTGCTATTTATGCTGATTTTGAGGCTCTGATTGAAAAGATTCCGGAAAATCTGCGCGAAAAAAGAAAAATGCGCAGAAAAAACAGAGAAACACCAAGCCTGTGGGTTTGCGACAAAATTTGTTAGATGTGACGGCCAAAGCGGTCCAGTTATAAAGTACAGACAGGGTTGTGACGGCGATAAAAACGCGGAGGAAGAGTTTCTTGAAAGAATTTTGGGTTTAGAAAAAAAAAACTACGCGAAAGCTTGGGAAAAACAGTACCACTTGTAATGACAAACCACGATTGGTTGAGCTTCTAAAACGCAAAGAATTGCCATATTTGCAATGAAAGTCTTGTGAAGCCAGAATTTTTGGACTCAATTGGCGTGTGGAGCCACAACACAGGCACGTATTGCGGGCAAAGCCACAGAGACTGCTTTTACAAATCCTACAAATAAATTAAGTTCACGGGGCCCAAAGCACAAAGAAAACCAAAAGACGACATTGACAAATTGGATCGAGAAAAACCA
Source organism: Pachyseris speciosa (assembly GCA_016490735.1). NCBI lineage: Eukaryota > Metazoa > Cnidaria > Anthozoa > Scleractinia > Pachyseridae > Pachyseris > Pachyseris speciosa. The sequence goes on along the minus strand of JAEMWC010000547.1, from coordinate 299,958 downwards.
AGAAGAATGCCTTTTCTGTGCACTGCTTTGCAAAAACTTCAGAGACGCGGTGAAAGATCATTGCCACATCACAGGCAGATTCCGCGGCGCCGCACACGACGCGTGCAACAAAAAGCTGCGAATCAACCCGAAGACCATCTCCATTCCTGTCGTGTTCCACAACCTGAAAGGTTACGATGCACATCATCTTATGCAGGCAATGACAAAGGTAAGAGGAGCCGGGGAGCTGAACTGCATTGCCAAAAACATGGAAAAATACATCTCATTCTCATTGGGAAACCTGCGGTTCATTGACAGCAATGCATTTCTGTTGACCAGCCTCGACGCGCTGGTCAAATCAACGCCGAAAGAGGCGCTGAAAACGACAAAAAAGCTTGTTGAATAAGCAGAAAAATTCGATTTGCTTTGCAAAAAAGGCATATATCCCTATGAGTACATGGATTCGTGAGACAAGTTTTCCGAAACAAGCCTTCCGGCCAAAGAACTCTTCTTCAGCAAGCTGGTCGGCGAACACATCTCAGACGAAGACTTTGCACATGCAAACAAAGTATGGGAAATGTCCGGGTGCAAAACTCTCGGGGACTATCACGACCTTTATGTGAAAACAGACGTTGCGCTTTTGGCTGATGTTTTCGAAAACTTCCGCGGCATTTGCCAGAAGCAGTACGACCTGGATCCCGCACACTATTACACCTCGCCTGGCCTGTCGTGGGACGCTCTCCTGAAAAAGACAGGGATCGAGCTGGAGCTCCTCACCGACATCGACATGCACCTCTTCGTGGAGCGGGGGTCAATGGTCAGCAAAAGGCATGCCAAAGCCAACAACCCTCTGGTGCCGGACTACAACGAAAGCAAACCAACCACCTACATCATGGATCTCGACGCCATCAACCTGTACGGCTGGGCCATGAGCGGGACGCTTCCCGTGGGGAAATTCAAGTGGAGCGGTTGGCTTCCGTCAGAGGACGAAATTCTTGAAATAAAACAAAACGGCAAAAAAAGGCTTTGAAGTTGACCTCGAGTACCCCGAAGAGCTCCACGAAAAGCACAACAGTTATCCCCTTGCACCCGAGAAAAAGGTCGTGAAAAAAGAATGGCTGTCCCCATATCAGAAGAAGCTGATTAACGACCTCCATCTCAACCCACCGGACTGCAAAAAGCTCTTGCTGACGTTGCAGGACAAAAAGAACTATGTGGTACACTTCCGCAACCTGCAGTTTTATCTGGAGCAGGGCATGAGGCTGAAGAAAGTCCACAGAGTATTCGAGTTCGAACAAAAACGCTGGATGGAGCCTTAAATCAGGATGAACACCGAGTTCAGAAAGAAGGCCAAAGGCACGTTCGAAAAAGACTTCTACAAGCTGATGAACAACTCTCTCGTCGGGAAAACCATGGAAAACTTGCGCAACCGCACAGATGTGAAACTTGTGCGAAGCCAAGAGACAACCAAGCTCAGGAAACTGATTGCAAACCCCCTGTATTCAAGGCACGAGTTCTTTGCAAACGATCTTACAGGGATAAGCATGCACAAAAGCAAGCTGTGCCTCAACAAACATGTTTACACGGGGATGACGATCCTGGAAAACAGCAAGTTGTTGATGTACGACTTCTTCTACAACGTCTTGAAAAAGCAACACGGGCAGAAATGTGAGCTGTTGTACACGGACACAGACAGTTTCCTGCTTGAAATCCAAACAGACGACATTTACAAAGACATGGGCCCCGGTGGATGTCTTGGCCAGAATTTCTTTGACACAAGCGATTACCCGAAAGACCACCCGTTATTTTCAGATGACAACAAAAAGGTTCTGGGCGAAATGAAAGAGTGTGCAGGGACCCCGATCGCTGAGTGTGTGTGTTTGCAGCCAGAGATGTATTCAATCATCAGAGCCGACGAAAAAACATGAAAAGAGCCAAAGGCGTGAAAAAGAATGTGGTCAGAAATCCTGCACGAGCAGTACAAGGAAACGCTCTACGGTAAGAAGCAGTTGACACACGGAATGAACATTCTCCGGAGCGAAGGACACCACATTTTCCGCATGAGTGTGAACAAGACTTCTCTTTCGGCGTTCGATTAAAAAAGATGGATAACAGAGGATGAGGTCAATACAAACGCCTTCGGATACAATCCCCCGCCGACAGATGCAGAGCTGACTGATGCAGAAATTGAAGGCATCATGGAGCTGTTAGATGAGGCCTTCGGGGTGTAGCTCCGTGTTTGAGGAGCGGAGGGGGGGGGGGGGGGGCAACTAACAACTCTTCGCGCACGAAACCGCGTTTGGGTCCGTCCTGCAAATAGTACAAAACAGGCGTGTCTGGTTTCATGACAGTTCTTTCAATCTTGAAGACTTTCAAAGACCAATCAGGATCTGTGGCTCTTTTTTTGGTGCCCTTCAACTCGCCAGGTTGGTAAAGATAGCGGACATTGACAAGAGGGGGGAGCTGTTTTTCGCGCGTTCCCACAGGTCTTTGATATTTCGTTGAAGGTTTGGAAACAACCACCTTCTCTTTGATAGCAACTGCTGGCATCTTTCCGGTCAGGCTTGTTTCCTCGTTGTTCAAAGCGGCAACAACTTCTGGAAGCCGTTTCACCCACGCAACAGACCGCTGACCCTCCGGCAGAAGCATTTCAACGGCGTACTGTTGGCCAAACAGACGCTCAGACAGTGTGCGGTTGAAACGCTCGACAATTGCCTGGTCACGGTGAATTTCGGGGTGCCCGCGCCGGATAAAAGTTTTGTTGTTTTTCATCTCTTTCGTGACAGCACCCATAAATTCGCGCCCGGGTTCAACCTGCAGCATTTGCGGCCATTTCAGAGGCCAGGGTTTGTAAATTTTGCGAAACGCCTCGGCGACCTCATCAGAGTTTTTCGAGGTCAAAGGTTCAGCCTCTTTGTAGCGGCTGGCCACGTCAACAACTGTCAAAGCGTAATTGTAAACTTTGCGCCCGCGGGGGAGTTTGTCATGCGGCAAAAAAAGAAGGACAGCTTGGTGCCCCTGGTTGGGTGCGAAAACGAACTTCGGCCGAGGAATTCGCCTCGGCGTGGGGAGGTAAATCTGTCAAATCGCCTGCTTAATAAGCCCCTTTTTTGCTGCATCTTCAGGTACCTTTGCAGCTTCAGAAAGTTGTTTGATCGCGGCCAGAACCTTCCAGTAGCCCCCGGGGCTGTAGTAGACCTTTACGAGTTTGGCGTCCATATTACATTTATCTCAGACATGTGTTCAAAGGAAACGAAAAGCAGCATAGCCCAAAGCAAGAGTTCCAGCGCCCAAAAAAACGAGCTCGCCTTTTTTCTGTGTCTCGCTCGGCTGGTAGAAATCGGAGAACTTGGGCTCTTTCAGCGGAGCCAGAAGTTGATTGTGGTGCGCCTGATTATAAAGTTTGAAAGCGTAGTCGGTGTTGGTGAAGTTCTGCTTGGCCTGCACTTTGATTTGCGCGTTTGTCTGGATCCATTCAAATGGGTGCGCTCGCGGCTGTATTTCGCGTAAGCCGCCTGGTAATCCTCGAGAGCCTTGTCGTGTCGCATTTTTTCTTCAAGCGCGGCGTCGTCGCCACCCCCAAGTGCCTTCGCTAGATAATTGTCCCCGATAAATGTTGCCGCATTGAGAACCGCGCCGTCAGCCATGAACGCGATTGTAGCCATGTTGTATATACCAGGTCCTGTTTTTTAAATCATCAAACATTGGCGGGAAGGATTTTTTGGTCCTCGAGATACCGTTTGAGCGCGATGCCGCCCGCCGTAACGGCGGTGAATTGCAGATAGTTCATAAAATTACTGCTGGGGTCAGATGTGAAATTTTCTTTCACAGCCTTTTTCGCGACCAAACCAATGCCAGCAGCTAGGGTGGTTAGAGTCGCTGCATCCATGATGGTTTTGACAAGCTTATTGTCAGACATGCCAAGTAATATTAAAAAAGTTCAAAGTTTAATATGAAAATTATTATGTGTACTCATATCCATAATCATCCAAATCCCTCTGATTATAATCTTCCCCATCTTCTACATCTTTTGGCTCATACTTCCACTCAATTCTGAAATAAGGGAGACCAATAATTTCAAAAGCTTTCAGAAGAATCCTGCGATTGAAGTCAAAAGCTAATACCCCAAGGCCGACAGGGGCCGCTACGTTGATAAAGACTTGAGGGACTTTCATTACTTGCCACATTTCTCTGTATACGCCGGCCACAAAACTTCAATATAAAACTATTCCATGGGTCTGACCCCTTTTTTTCTCTGAGGCATTTCAGGAGCGGGCTTGCTGGGAACAGGAGGGCTAGGGGCGCTTTCCTTCTTTCCTGGAGCCAAAGACTTAAAACTCGATTTTATCGCTTCACGCTGATAATAAACGCCGGCCGCCACAACAATAAGCCCATCCACAGCAAGTAAAGTAGGCAAAGAAGAACCTGATTTTTCGGAAGAACTCTCGGCTTCCTTCTTCGAGGCGGGCGTTGCATGCGCAGTTGCAGACTTTTCTTCAGCTTTTTTAGATTTATTGTTTGCAATTATTGCAGCGGGCTCCGCTGCGCCTTTTTTCTGCACCTCGCGTGCCATTCGCGTTCTTGCCCGCAGCCACTCGCTTGGGGTTTTTTTGGCGCTACGTGGTTGGAGCTGGTGAAGTAAGTTGTCCATTGGGCGGTTGTGGGGCCTGTGTTGCCTGTGTTTCGCCAGCCGGTACTTCAGATTGTTCAGCCGACATTGTGAAGATATGTTAACAGAAGAAAAGTTTAATTGCCGACGATATACTGAGCAAGCAAAAATATTCAGCAGTTGCTTTGTAATTGTCAGTATTTATTCAGCAGTTGTTGAGGATTGCTCAGGAATTTCTTCAGCATCTTTTTTATATACACGCGTCACTGTCTCATTCTTCACAGCCTCTGGGCTGATAAAATCAATGTGTTTTGTGGTGATAAGTGCCGCGTTGGCCACAGCAAGCCACCGGCCGCACTTCAAAGCAGGGTTGCCAGCCAGGTTGGAAAGCTCTTTTCCGATAATGTCGTCTTCTTTGAGTTCTTTTTGGTAAGCCTCAACGTTTTTGATGTTAACAAACAACCCGGCGACTTCGGTTACAAGAAAAGTGCAACTGTCGATCAAGCTCTCGGTTGTCTTTGAGCCCACGTAAGCTTCGTACCTTTTAAAATACTTCTCATCCTCTTTGTCGGTGAGGTGCTTCACCTGCTCGTGTGTCAACTTCACGCCGATGGCATCCTTGGCTTTCCCCGTTTTTGTGCCTTGGTTCACATCATTGTTTACGCCGAGTTTCATCCCCGGCCCGGCTTGCTTAAGCTTGTTGTTGCCCACCACGCTTCCTGTATTCAGAACCATCCTCGACGGCATCAGCCAGGTACCCGGCGCCACTGCCATGTCCAAAGGAACCTTTGCCTCATCCACCGCCAGCTGATAGCGCTGGGCGCTCTTTGAAATGCGCGCGCTCGCGATGCAAAACTTGTCCTTTCATTCAAAACACTGACAAAATATCGGGCCCTAAGCGATCTGTTAAGATCACTGATCGTTTCACGTGTACCTCCGCAAATGTTATCTATTGCATAACCTGCACATTATGCAAAAAGTTATACATCGGCGAAACAGGAAGACGACTAGGTGACCGATTCCGAGAACATCTTCGTGATGTTGAGAAAGATGACAAAGACGCATCCAAACCTGTCGCTGGGCATTTTAATCTCCCTAACCATTCCAAACAACACATGTCGATCTCCGGCCTTTCCCTACATCAAGGTGCCACGGAAAGCTGTAAAACTCTCGAGCAAAAACTGATCTTTCAAATTGGCACTCTTAATCCCCACGGTATCAACGAGCGCTTTTCATTCAATTAATTTATTCCTGTTTTTCACGTTACCATGTTACCAGCAATACCGTAGCTCCATTTTCTGTATATAAACCATACACAACCCACAATTCCTCGATTCGCTCCGACGAAGGGCTAAACGCTCGAAACGTCAGCTAATCGAATCCCTGTACGGTGGTCAATTTACATTATCAACTCCGTTGATAAACCAAATTTTCGTGTTTCACTCCCCCACCGACGCAGCACCACAGTTTCTTTTAGAAACTAATCCCCTTTATTCTTTGGTGGGATGGGTTGGAAAGGGGTGTCGGGTACTGCCAGAGCTTTTGAGCAAAGTCTCCGTTGTCGTAGAGAATGAATACATATCTGAGGCCGTGGTTTTGGCCGTGGGTAAAACGTAAGTCTGAGCTCGGATCAACGCCGAATTCTGCGCAAGTCCTCTGAATGAAGCCTCGTCGTATTTGTTGTCTTTTTGGTTGAAATTGGGCCCATCTGGCAGCAAGCTTATGCTCTCAATTCCCCCATTTCGAAAAAAATTCTTCTTGTCGTGAAATAAACATGAAAGACATAAAAGGAGCGAAGCTTGTTTGATCCTGTACGCCGTTGGTCAAAATATCCCTGGAAACCCCGCAACCTGTTGTTGCACACAAAAGTGCAAAGTTAAACTGTTGTGGCCAAAACCCAATGTGTGGGCCGCCAAGCCATTTTCTGGCAACTTTTGATGCTCTGAATGTGATCTGTGTGTCTTTAAAAATCTACCTGTACTGTGTTGTGAAAAGGTCTGTGGGTGTGACGTAAATTTTTTGCAAATTGTTCAGCGTTTCGCCAATCTGCGATTGAATTTTTTCTGTGAAATCGACCACTGGGATTGCCTGCGGCTGAGAGCTGGAATGGAAACCCGCTATTTGGTTGCATTCCCAGTGCCTCCTTCATTGCTTGAGGCCAATATTTTTTGTCTGAACCGAAAACGCTTTTCAGATAATCTGACCCAGCTTTGAAATAAATTTCAGATGTTGCCTTATGGTTATCGGTAAAGTCAGTTTGCGCGACAAATTTGTTCTTGTCGGCATTCGGGAATTTCGCGAGAAAAGAGGCCCAGGCCTTGTCTTTTGCATTTTTAGAAATTTGACGGGCCTCTGGTGTTTGGATCCACTGCAAAAGATTTGCCATCTTATGAAAGAGGTGATATTTTCAATTGAATTTCGGTTTTATAGCAGCATTTATCAACGGAAAACCAACTGTGAAGTATTTCGACATGTCCTCCGTTGGTTCTGATATGTTCACAGGTTAGGATTATTACACCATTCCTTATTCGGGAATCTATCGGGCTGGATATGTAAAGCGATTTGTCTCGTTGCACAAAGCAAAGGGTTCGATTCCTGGTCAGTAATGGCGGTCACAAAATTTTGGGCTCCAGCATTTTTGGTCTTGTTAATGTGTATTCTGGAACAAAAATTATGTTCTAGGCCGGAAATCCATAACGGAATCCCAGGTTTTACATTCGGCTTTCCTTTCTCGTCAAATGAAGCTGTTAACTTCGGAATGGAAGTATTTCATCGACTTACTCACTCGGCCAAGAATGATATACGTCTATGCCTTCGTTCTGGCGAAAGGTCCACGCCGTTAATATTGCTTCTTCTTCTTGGAGGGGATATTGAACTTAATCCAGGCGACAAACATCTTTGTAGCATTTGTTCAAAGCCTGCTCAGCCGCACCAAGCAACAAATCAATGCGATGTATGCGACTCGTGGTTTCATGCTCGGTGTTGCAAGTTACCATCTATTTACATCGACATTCTATCTCGCTCATTTTGTACATGGCTGTGTCCAAAGTGTGGTATACAGAACTCGAAGCCATATTCCTCAGATTCTGAGGTTTTACCAAGTTCTTTAAATTACTTTGAGCCCTTATTTAATCCTGGAATATTATCATCACACTCCAATCAATCTGGACCTTCCAAGCGAAACAACAATAGAAGATTAAAGGACGCTCCAAAGAACAATAGAAGGAAACTAACCTGCATGACAATGAACTGTCGAAGTGTTAAAAACAAAATATACCTCACAAACTAATGTGATTTGGTAAGCTGAAGCCACTCTAAAGGCACTAAGGCCACATGGTAGCGGGCATTACCCCTTAAATCTACCAAAGCAAAGATTGAGCCCAAGCATTAGCAGCCATGGACAGCTGTTTCGGCCTTGTTAGGCCTCTTCAGCATGGCATAGCTAATGCTCAGGCTCAAGTACCCACATATCCATAAAACAAGCAGTGAAAACGTAAAGCTTGTGGGATGTGGCTGGAGTGACAAGGATATACCTCACAAACTAATGTGATTTGGTAAGCTGAAGCCACTCTAAAGGCACTAAGGCCACATGGTAGCGGGCATTACCCCTTAGATTTAAGGGGTAATGCCCGCTACCATGTGGCCTTAGTGCCTTTAGAGTGGCTTCAGCTTACCAAATCACATTAGTTTGTGAGGTATATCCTTGTCACTCCAGCCACATCCCACAAGCTTTACGTTTTCACTGCTTGTTTTATGGATATGTGGGTACTTGAGCCTGAGCATTAGCTATGCCATGCTGAAGAGGCCTAACAAGGCCGAAACAGCTGTCCATGGCTGCTAATGCTTGGGCTCAATCTTTGCTTTGGTAGATTTAAGGGGTAATGCCCGCTACCATGTGGCCTTAGTGCCTTTAGAGTGGCTTCAGCTTACCAAATCACATTAGTTTGTGAGGTATATCCTTGTCACTCCAGCCACATCCCACAAGCTTTACGTTTTCACTGCTTGTTTTATGGATATGTGGGTACTTGAGCCTGAGCATTAGCTATGCCATGCTGAAGAGGCCTAACAAGGCCGAAACAGCTGTCCATGGCTGCTAATGCTTGGGCTCAATCTTTGCTTTGGTAGATTTAAGGGGTAATGCCCGCTACCATGTGGCCTTAGTGCCTTTAGAGTGGCTTCAGCTTACCAAATCACATTAGTTTGTGAGGTATATCCTTGTCACTCCAGCCACATCCCACAAGCTTTACGTTTTCACTGCTTGTTTTATGGATATGTGGGTACTTGAGCCTGAGCATTAGCTATGCCATGCTGAAGAGGCCTAACAAGGCCGAAACAGCTGTCCATGGCTGCTAATGCTTGGGCTCAATCTTTGCTTTGGTAGATTTAAGGGGTAATGCCCGCTACCATGTGGCCTTAGTGCCTTTAGAGTGGCTTCAGCTTACCAAATCACATTAGTTTGTGAGGTATATCCTTGTCACTCCAGCCACATCCCACAAGCTTTACGTTTTCACTGCTTAAAAACAAAATAGCTGACATCGCTGCTGTAATAGATCAATATAATCCTGATATCATCTTTGGTACTGAATCCTGGTTAACTTCGAACATTGAAAGTAACGAAATATTTCCAAATGGCTACAAAATTTTCAGAAAAGACCGTCCTGATGGCTGCTACGGCGGAGGTGTTTTTCAGGCAGTGAAAAACGATATTATAATAACACATCGCCCAGACCTGGACACCGACTGCGAAATTATTTGGACCCAATGTCAGCTAGCAGACAAGAAAACAAAATCACTGCTATTTGGATCATATTACCGACCAAATTCCTCCAATGTTACAAGCCTCGATGAGCTGGATGCATCATTGTTAAAACTTGGGAACAGCGTGTACAAAAATAACATCATTGTTTCTGGTGATTTCAATGCTCCTGATATTAGCTGGGATACTGAATATTCAAGCCAATCTCCTTCCTCTGATAGACTGTTAGAAATAATTGATGATCACGATCTGAATCAACACGTCAAAGAGCCAACTAGACGGGATAGAAATGCACAAAACATCTTAGATCTAATTCTCTCCAATAATTCCAACATCATCGAAAATGTCAGCGTCGTCCCTGGTATTAGTGATCACGACATTGTGTTATTCACTGTGAACACTTCTTGCCGAAGAAAGAAAAATGTCAAACGCAAAATATTCATTAGGAAAAAAGCCGACTCTACTCGCATTAAAGAAGAACTTACAAAACTATCATTTTATATGGATACTCGGGGCTTTAATTCAATCGACGATAAATGGAGCTGCTTCGAACATAACATCCACCGTATAATGGATTCTTGCATCCCCTCAAAGTGGACTAGCTCAAGATATAATCTACCGTGGTTCAATCATTCCTTGAAACGTCTAGCCAGACGTAAACAAAGGCTTTATAATAAAGCAAAATCTTCTGGAAGACGTAATGATTGGAATGCATTCCGTGAAGCTAGAAAACTAATGCATAAAAGGCTTAATGAAGCAAGGAACGCATATATTTCGGATTATTTAGGAGAAGCTATTGAAGAAAACCCTAAGCGATTCTGGTCATATATCAAACATCTGAATAAAGAAGAGCTGGGGATTGCAGATTTCGAAATAAATGGCTCCATAATCAGCGATAATAAATCAAAGGCTGACGTGTTAAACAAGCAATTTTTAAGTGTCTTTACTCAAGAAGACTTATCAAACATCCCTGATATTGGATACGACAGCATACCAGCTATTGACAGTCTGTCTATCACCATTAATGGAGTTGCAAAGCAGTTATCGTTGTTGAAGACAAATAAAGCTTCTGGACCTGATGCCATTCCACCGTGGTTTTTAAAAGAATATGCAGCTGAGATTGCTCCTATCCCAACTAATATCTTCCAAGATTCTATCGGTAGTGGTACCGTACCCAGTAGATGGAAATCGGCAAATGTATGTGGTGTCTTTAAAAAAGGGAAAAAGTCTGATCCTTCAAACTACAGACCCATTTCTCTAACCTGCATAGCATCGAAAATTCTTGAACACATTGTACATAGCCATGTGATGAAACATTTTGAATATTATAACATACTAACAGACTGTCAGCACGGCTTTAGATCAAAAAGATCTACAGAACTTCAATTAATACTTACTATTCATGACATTGCAAGTTCTCTTCAACAAAACAAATCTATTCATGCTGCTGTGTTGGACTTTTCTAAAGCCTTTGATAAAGTCCCACATCGACGCTTACTAATGAAGCTGGAGCGTTACGGTATCCATGGAAACCTCTTGTCCTGGATGGAATCTTTTCTCACTAATAGGGTCCAAACTGTCATCTGTGAGGGTGCAACATCTACCTCTTCCCCAGTGACCTCTGGCGTACCACAAGGGACAGTGTTAGGTCCGCTGTTATTTTTAACATATATTAATGATCTGCCAGACGGTCTAAGCTCTACAGTTAAGCTGTTTGCCGATGACACTCTCTTGTACGGTGTGGTGGTTGAAGACTCAGATTGCGACAATCTCCAAGACGATCTCAATAAACTAGAAACTTGGCAAAATGAGTGGCAGATGCAATTTAACCCATCTAAATGCAACATCATCTGCATTTCAAATAAGCAAAGACCTCCTCAACGGTCATATTTTTTCTGTGGGTCCAAACTCGAACAAGTAGACTCTGCATCGTACCTAGGAATTACTGTTAACAGTAAATTAAAGTGGTCTGATTACATCTCATCTATCTCAAGCAAGGCGAGTCGATCCTTAGGGTTGATCAAGAGAAATCTCTGGAACTGCCCAAGGAAAGTGCGTGAAACGGCCTATACCAGCATCGTCCGACCCAAACTGGAGTACGCAAGTGCCTCGTGGGACCCACACTATAAAAAAGATATTTCAACCTTGGAGAGAGTCCAAAGAAAAGCTGCTCGTTTTTGCCTTCAAAACTTTAACAAAACAGCAAGTGTGACTGACATGTTATCTGATCTGAAATGGGATACATTAGAAACAAGACGAAAGAAAAACAGATTGACTTTAATGTACAAATTTAGTCATAATCTAGTAGACATAAACACAGAAGAACAGTTAATACCACACAGTGAATTAAGAACCCGCAACAGCCATGCTTTTAAGTATAGAATGCCAAAAGTTTCTAAGGATGTCTTTAAGTTTTCCTTTTTTCCTAGATCAATAACAGAGTGGAACTCACTGCCCGCTGACCTTGTGAATTGCAAGTCATTATCTGATTTTAAGTCAAATTTAGGAAAGCACGTGAAATAAGTGATCTAAATTATGATTTTGAGTTATCATTTATTTATCTTGTTATTTGACATATTTACTTTTATTCAACTTAAAATTAGAATTAGATTTTATATGTATATATATATATTTTTTATTTTAGCTTTTATTACAGTTGATGTGATGTCTTACGGGATTTTATCGACTTAATAAATGTAGATGTAGATGTAGATGTAGATGAATGTTAATAAATGGTTGTGATCACCATTTCCACAACTGAAAACCCCTGTACCGTCTTTTTTGACAAGCCGGTTCCGAAAGCCGATTATTATGTCTGCTCGCTTTGCAATTCGTAGCTTGATTTGAAACAGGCTGGGACAATTTGGTTGTTAAATGCCCATAATCAAGCACAGTCTGCAAAGGGGTTCCCCCCAGGGCATTACACCCCCAATGGTCTGGCAAAAGCCCTCAATTATATTTTTACAGAACTCAATGCCAAAATAACCGCCGAAGCGAATAGCCCCACTGGAGCTGTGGTGATCAAAAACCCTGAAAATAACAAACTTCAGTTTTCCCAAAATTTGATGGATTTTCTTGACGTGACCTGGCGCCTTGAGACAGACAAATTTATTTCAAAGCTCAACGTGCCAAGTGTATTCTTTGTGTACTGCGATTTGGTCGACCGGGACCAAAATTTGTTGAATGCGGAAAAAACAAGCCTGCTTGCGAAGTTTGACAACGTGGGGGAGGCTTTCGAAAAAATGAACTATCAAGCGCCCGAACAGCAAGTATTTCGCGCTGCTTGGACGGGCGAACATGTACACAGTGTGACTATTTCGGTCGAAGATGAAAATGGGAAACTGTTTGATTTTCGCGGACAAAAGCTTTACTTTGAGTTGATGATAATTTAAAGAAAAAAATTTCGACTAATTATATCATTCCGGATGAAGATGTGTTGCCATTTGCCACTGTGACATCTGCTCCACCCGAAAACGTTGCAGAACAACAGTATACACCGCTTTATCCCAATCTTCCCAATGCAGAAACTTTCCGGCTGACTGAACTCAGCAAAATTGAAACGTATTTCCGATGAAGCGGAGCACTACAGAGTTTTGCTCAAAAAATACAAAAAGGCTCAAAAAGCCTGCAGCTATGTTGTTGCGGGTCTTGGAGTTGCAACAACGGCTCTGTCTTCTTGAGCTGTTGCCTCTGCACTGACTGGCGTTGAAATTGTGGTTAGTGTTCCTCTCGGTGTTGTGGGTGGTGTTTGCGGTGCGGATTCAACCGTTTTGACTGGTGTTAACAAACGGCTTGAACCGAAAGTTAACAAGCACAGCAGACTGAGTGCTTTGGCCGTTGCAAAGCATGACACGATAAATACCTTTGTTTCTAAGGCTCTTGATGATAATCGGGTTACGGACATGGAGTTTAAACATGCTACACATGAAATGAAAAGCTATGCCCAAACGAAAGAGGCTTTGCGTACAAAATTCGCAATGAACAGCCTGATTCGACCCCTCTAGATCTTAACAAAATAAGGGAAGAGGTTCGCGAGGAATTCAGAAGAAAGCTAGCAGCAACAAGCGTAGCTTTGAACTAAAATTTGAGGGAAAAAGTGGGATTTTATCTTAGGGTTATGAAAAATGTAAATTAAATAAACAGCCGATGTGAATAAATTACATCTTCTGGGGCAGAATGATTGCTCTGGTCCATGCTATTGTATGTTTTTTTTATTGAGATTTCAACGCCTGTTTGGCAAAAAGAGGTAAGACAAATTACCTTTGAATTTGTTGAAGCGATGAAAGATGCGGAAAAAAATAGCAAAGATGGTGGCCACTAAACCTCTTTGCAGAACTGTTTACATTCTTGAAGGCTAACATTCCTTTGGGCTTGAAAAAAGTTAAGCCTTCAGGAATGTGCATTGAAACAAAAGATGTGGGTTTCGAATATTAGCAAAAACAAAGCCTTTTTTTAACTCCGAATATCCAATAGACTACACATCACATCACATTATTTACCCTCGGATTTTAGAGTAGCTTGTGCAGCTAATATCTCCGAGCATTTAATCATCAGATGATAGATAGACCATCACACCGGGAACTACGTCCCCTACTCTTTTCGAACAGTGTGTGGGTTCTTTTACGTTTTTCTTTTACGAAGAGTTGTGAGACGGGGCCTACGGTTTATCGTCCTTATCCGAGAAGACTAGAAAGTCTAACCATTTGCAGATGTTATTACAAAGGCAGCACTCTCCTCAATTATTTAAAGACCCTGAGTGTTGGTCCGACCGGGGTTTGAACCACCGACCTCCCGCACGCTAGTCCGGTGCTCTACCACTGAGCTAACCGGTCGGCGGTGCAAAAAGCTTTGATGTAATTTGATGACTCATTCAAAACGGAAACCCCCCAACAAAGTTCCTGTGACTTATGCTAATTCCTTTCGAATGAAAGATCGAACAAAGTTGAATATTTAAATATATAACAAACACTGAAAGGAGGATCATGGAGGATATTTACTGTGTGAAGGAAAAAAAGAAAACCCCGAATGTTAGGGGCACAATAAAATTTAAATTAACAAAAAATGGAAGGAAAATTGTAACGGCGAAATGTAAAAGCTGTGGGATAACAAAAACCAGCTTTCTGTAGCGATGTCGCCGCCGCTTCACAAAAAAAATATTTTCTCAAAGTTCGGAAATACTTTCGGCCTTCACCAGAATTTCAAAAAGTCTTCTTCATATTCTTCAGGGCAAAACCAAGGTGGCTCGATATAGTGTTTTTTGCCACCATTTTTTGGACATAAGTCACAAAGCCCATTTAAGTTACAGAGTTTATATTTACTTGAAACTAATATTCTTGTAATTCGTTCCTTTCTGTCACAAATTGGGGCTTCACGAAGAGCTTGATTAACAATATCCCATCCCAGAGGGTTTCGCTCTCTTATTTTTACTACAATGAATTCCTTAATAATTTTTTCATGACGCTTGTTGGGAAAGTTTTGAACCAGATCCATTGATACCATTTCATTACCATTCTCTAATATGTTTTTCTATTTTACTTCCAAATATTCTAAAAATTGTTGTTGACATTCATCTGTACCAATCAATTCTGTTATTTTTTCTGAAATATATAATCTATCTAAAAAGGTCGATAACGTTAAATTAAGATAATCATCAAAATCCATATCTAGATTATTATACATTTTTTTTATAGTATTAGTCCGTTTTTTTATGAAACATAAACCGATCTTTAAGAGGTAAATTATATTCGGATGGAGCCAAAAATTCTTTAAGTTTTTCATGAACTTTACCCCAACCCATTTCTTCTCGTTCTTTAATATTATTTTTTATTGCCTGTTTAAGGATAAGCCCGGAGAGCAACTGGTTGCCAGTAATCTCTGGTGGAAGTTGGACTTCTTCTTCCTGCGTTCGTGCTGCGGCCATTCCTTTGTGTACCTTGTGCACCCTTCTCTCTAATAGGGGGTATGCTTTGATCCACTTTTATAGTTAAAGGGTTATTTCGCCGTGAATCGTGTGAAACGGGTTTCAATATTTTGGTTTGCACACACACATGTAAGGTGAGGCGTTCTGATCCAGTGAATACAGCATTGGTTTCCCAACCCATTCAGGCAACGAAGCCGGCGAGTTGCCTGAATGGGTTGGGAAACCAATGTTGTATGAAGCTGGATCAGAACCCTTACCTTACATGTGTGTCCTGAAGCGTGAAAAAGGTACCCCATTCGGGCGGAGCCTCCTCGTATAGGCCATTATAGGGAGTACCCCACCCCCGGGGGCCCGTATGTTACCGTTGTGTGATACAGCCAGCCAACACGATACCGTAGGCTGTCAATACCATAAAAATTGAGCGTTTCTGGAGGCAATTCCCTTATTATACCACTGAGCAAATTACTTAACAGACGTCACATCATTTCCTGTTCCTCCGCCATCTTGGACTCACGGGATGAATTTTACATTTTGGCATGTGTCAATAGCAAAATATCAGAACTCAATGACCGTGCTGCATGTCTCATGAAGGTATAAGTTAGCTAATGCTATATCTGAAGAATATAACAGGTAAAAAAATATTATCTATCTGTCCAAAGTGCATTCGGCAGTAAAAATTATTTTTGAAGATCTTTAATATTCTTCGCGGGTTTTGTGCGTTTTGAAATCAAACTTCGATTTCTATAACATATAAATCCCATTTGCATATTGAATTCACGAGTTGGCTCACAGAGCCTTTGATTGGTATTAGTTAATAATTCCTGCCTTTGGGTCACTGACAGTTGTCCTTTTTCGAAAGCATAATTTATTGAGTTTAAAAGGTAATCGGAGAGGTCATTGCAGAAAACTTTATAGAAATCCACAGGGAGGCCATCTGTGCCTGGTGATTTGTCTGGATTCATATTTTTCACTGCTTACAGACATTCTGCTTTGGTTATAAGACCCTCGCAGGTTCTCTTTTTCATTGCTATCTAATAGTTTTCTGGTTGAGTCTTAAAAAAAAAGGTAATATTTAGATTTAGCCAAGCCTAAAAGCGGAGCTCCACGATTATTATTTTTTACTGGTATTGAGCAACTTCGCGTGGCTTTCCTTGTGCCAATATTTTATGTTTAGAGCAGTCAAAAGGAATTGACCACGGTTCAAAAACCTGAAGACTTTAAAACATTAGACATTACAAGAAAACAATAAATGAAGGGTTTGATCATTTAGCCACCTCTTTCATCATGGCATTTATTCTTAAATGGCTTTCCATGTTTGATCAACATCAAACATTTTCATCCAACATTTCGCGTTACTTTAGCCACCCCAACCAACAAAATGTGCACAGCCGGTAAAAAGCAACCAAATGAACCACATAAAGCGAAATTTCAGTGATAATACACAAAAATTCGTTCTGTGTAGTGTTTCGTCAAACATTGTTTGTGCGTTTAGTCACCCAACGTTATGTTTCACAACTGATGATGTTGGATGAAAATGTGATCGTTTAGCCGGGGCTAAATCCTTAATTTTACGAGGACTCATTGCGATTACGTGGTAATAAAATAAGGGCAAAAGTTTCTCAACACTGTTGAGGTACCGAGGTCGAAAAACAATCAGCCAAGCAGAGTAAAAATACTCGTTCGCTTGCAAACAAAACAACGCACCAAAACAAACAAACAATTCAACCACTTCTTTGCTTCCAAAACGAGTACAGATGATTGTTATTTATATCCAGTCGAGAGAAAAATACAAGTTTCATTCCTGAACAGAAGTAACAACGATTAAATAAAATTTTAAGGTTCAATTTATTTAATTTACTTCACTGTCCTGTGCTGCAGAGGTTTCTACCACTTGAAAATACGTAAGCTTCAGTAAAGTAAAAACAAGCATCCTGGTGAGATGCAAGATGCCGCGGTAAAGTGAAAGCCCTTGAAGCGTTGAATTATTTTGTTTTCAACCACATAATCAATCCAATTTTGATGCTTTTCCTGAGAAAAATCTTTCGCTCTTCCTTTAATCACTTGAAAATTCACCTTCCGGAGTATATTTTGACAAGTTGTTGATTTTTAGGCCTTTTACGCGAATTAAAAGACAAACTTCGATCGATCGAAGTTGTCTTGCTCAAAATGAAGAAACCAACAGAATGCGAAATTACGAGCCGCAGAAAGCACGCGAAAAATTAAGCCTCGTTTTGGTTTGGGTGTTCTACACCTGACCTGAGCCTGCGATCCAATCGAAAGCAAGTACCTGGTCAGCGGTCAACTTCAAAGAAACGGCTGACTTCGATGAGGTCTTAACTTGGGCCCGCAATATGGTCATGTGACACTGGGCAGCGGATACCTTGTTTTGACAGGTGTCCAGTATCAAAGACGTACGCTGTAAACTAGCTGGTCAGCTGGGCCAGGTGGAGTATGGCCGCCATATTGGATTATGATTATTATTAGGATATTATTAATTACTGGGAAACTCCGTCGTCGTCGTCGTCGTCATGCGTACGCGCCCAGGAGCAATACCGCTAGCTATGATTACCATGAGAAAAGCAGTTGACGGGTTTCTATAGGTATGGTGCTCCGCTATTATCTTCGACGTGTTGCGCATCTATATGGGAACTATAAAAGTTCTTATAGCAATTTTCACACTCCTTTAAGGTTTCCTTGTCAGTAGAGACAAGAGTTGTCTCCAATAATTTTTAATTCGCTAATAACTCCACTATTAAAATGTCGTTTTTGAAGGTTTAGAAAATATTTCGTATTTTTTTCGCCTTCATTATGCCATCGGTATCTTGCTCTCAAAATTGCGCCTTTAGTTCTAATTTGGTTTATGCAGTTAATGTCGGATAGAAAGGAAGTTTTTAATTTCCAGAAACCATGTCCTTTTTGATTTGAGTGTAGAGCTGCTTTCATTGTTATCAAGGAATGATCTGCTTTGTATCCCACAAAGATATTAGCTCGAGTCACATTACACATCAAGCTTTGGCTCATGAGAAAAAAATCTAATCAACGATGTATTTCTGGTTTTTTCCTTCGCCAGGTGTATTGAGATGAGTCGGGATTTAAGATTCTCCACGCGTCCATCAAATTGAGTTCGGCCATAAAAGTTTAGAGCACTTCTACCGGGACTTTTACTGATTCTGGATGTCTTTTGGTTCGGTCGCCCTTTATATCCTTGTCAAGGTCTAGCACCAAATTAAAGTCTCCTCCCATTATTAAATCATCGCACTGAAAGTCGAGTACGTGGTCAAAACAATTTTTGAAAAAAATGACGTTCGTCATCATTTGGAGCATACAAGGTAGCCAGGGTAATACATCTCTCCTTAATTTAACATCGCAAATAATAAATCTACCTTTTGTGTCCCTAAACACCCGTTGGATTTCGAAGCCAAAATTGTTTTTGAAAAGAATTGCAACTCCGCCTTTTGCACTCGTGCAGCAGTCTCTTCCTGAGGAGACCATAAAATTACCAACAAATTTAAGCTGATACTATGTAAACGAAGAATTTGCGTTCGCGATGTTTACATAAAAGATTGTCTTCTCGCTTTTGACCAAAAATTGCTCGTAATCCTTTTCAATATATACAATACACAGTATACGACTAGCAAATGCGTTCGAAAGAATAGAAATTTACGCGACCTTTGACCTTTGTCTACACGAGTAAACATACGCACTTCCGCAGAAAATATGATTTATTTACTTGCATGAATTATTGTGACGTCACATAACACGATTCGTGTCAGCTTTTCGTAGACGACACTCCTGCCCGTTTTTCCTCGGGGGTGGGTACGGCCACACGTAGGCTAGTTTGATAGCAATTTCGAATAGAGCGGTTTTCAATTGAGTGTCGAAAGTAATTCTGGTTTTACTTTGGTTTTGCATTGCTTCGCTCTGTGATTGGAGAAAACTCGCACCACTTTCTCAACCAACCTTTCCCGCGCTTTGCGCTGGCTACTTGTAATTGCTTCGTATTCTGATTGGCTCATTGCACTGCTTACTTCTGTTGTGATTGGTCAGAGTAATTGCTTTGGTTTTGGTTTTACGACACTCAACTGAAAAGCGCTCTAGACAGCATATTGGCGTACTAGTTTGATAACAATTACGAATAGCCGATAGCATGCATACTAGTTAGATAGCATACGCACAGATAACAGGTACTATTTTGATAGCATATGAATAGATAGCATGGCATACTAGTTTGATAGCAATTACGAATAGATACTAGTTTGCAGGGCGACCTGAAAGTATCACTGAAACTCAGTGGTAACATAGCCCCTTATCAGCTGACGGACTCGAGTTTGAGTCGCGCTTCCTTATTAAAACAAGTGAATTATGCCGTCTTCAGGTCATGTAGGCAAATTAGGAAGTCTTGGTATAAAGGAGCACCAGATAATCTCAGACACAATCCACAACGTCACCCGTCGTATTAAAGAAAACCAGTGATTAAGAATACAAAGATGGGTAATAACTCACCACAATTGGCGACCAAAGCTAGAGAACTGTGACAACTCAAAATTAAACGCTAGTGTATGTGAAAAACTGAGTGTAGAATCGCAACACTGAAGGCAATCTCCTGTTTTAGCCCCTTAAGTTACTGCATAAACAGCATTTTTGTTTTTATTTCTTTTATCCATAACATATAAATCAAAACAGTGGCAAACATAAGCACACAGAAAAAACAAAACTTCGGGCCATCAGTCTCGGGCATCAGTGAACAAACTGAAGGAAGGAAGGGAAAAGACAAAAAAGGCCATGCAGTTACTACAACTCAGAAAAAAAAAACCGATTTCTAAAAAAGTGGTATGTTATTTGCTGTAAGGTATTCCTTCAACCAGTTTGTCAAATCTTCTTCACTTCGTTGTCGCCATTGAATGTTTGCCATCACAGTTTCTTCAGCTTGTTGTTGAGCCCGCGCTCCCGCGCCAGCAGCATGGTTTTCGTTAAAGCTCTTCAGCTAAATAAGGAAAAGGTAAGACCTTAGCTCAATATTTGGAGCGCTAGGTGACAGGTGTTTCACGTCGACTTAACTGCAATTGGTTGTCTTCATTAAGACAGAATAACGCAATCACCTTTTTCATTTAGTTGAGGAGTGTCACTACTGTGTTTAACCGCAGGGACCGTCCTCGTGCAATTTCCAAATGCAAGCAAACGTATAGGTACAGTGAAAGGCTCCCATTCAATTGAAATATTGCACAATATATTCTTATTTAAAGTTCAAATTATTCGTAAATTTTCCTCAGTTGGTGTCTCCTGTAGTTCAACTGACGTTCTTGTTCTTGATGTTACACGAACCGATTTTTAATCCATGTTAGACGAAATAACTTTTAAGGCAACTTTGTTGTGGCAACAGTATGTTACAGAAGAGGATTGTTTACGCAACATTGTCCGCAACGTTTTATCCCAGGCTCCTGCTCGACAAATATGGTGGACAATGAGTACATATTCCGAGACGATGTTGCTTTAAAAAGTCAACAGCAGGGATGTTGCACGCACCAACTCCAACAAAATTCGGGAAGCAATGTTGCACATTATAGAACCGCTTTCAAAATTCAGCAACACGTTGCCGCAACGAAATGTTTCGCTAAAAATCGCCATGGTACAAGGTATCGATTTTTGACACAAATTGAAATCGGTGCCAGTTAAAAATTGACTCGTGTTTAAGACGAATTGACGATTGAAGGAATTAGTGTCTTCTTCCTTGGTCTTTTCTTTCAATGTACAGCAAAACGCTAACGTAAAAATCTTCAAATCACTAAAACGTTTCCTGATATTACACGCAGTCACACGAGCTAATCTGAACCTCCTGCGGCTTATCACATAAACAGAATGCAGGGAATTCAAGAAATAACAGGTAACACTTAGCTAATTACAAAAGGAATTACAACAGTAACCACCGTAATTTATTTACATGCGTAAAACAAGTTGTTAGTCATCCGAAAGAACATTTGGAAGAACAACATCGTATAATTTGGCGCCATTGAAAGTAAAGAATATTTACCAACGTTGCGCCTGATCTTCGCAAGAGATACCTTAATGCCATGCCTGATGCATTATAGTCGTGTATATTACTAAAGCTAGTTAAAACTGTTTCAGATGACTCTCTTTTGCCGGACATGATCTGCCACTAAGGCTCGGTCTCGGTACATGAATTAAGCAGTAAGTCGAAGATAATCATTGCATAATTTAAATAATTACTGAAGTTTAACGAGTAACAACGTCGTGCTCAGCTAATTGGGTGCTTGCTATATGACATTTCCATCTCTTCTGATAAAATTTTATGGGAGACAAAGGTACTCTGTTAACTTACATCCTCAAGCGCAAATTCCGTAGCAAATCCACTTGTCACACCAAGTATTATATTTCTCATCGAGAAAAACCCTCCACCAAACCTAAAGAGAAACAATGATTATATTCAACACATCACTGTACAGAGAACGAGAAATTGAAATGTTTAATAATTTAAGTTAAGCTTTGTGGCGTACAACATGAACTCATACAAAAAACGGTAAAGTTCAAAAACTAGAAAATTAAAATTATACTATAACCAAATTGACGTAAAGTAGCGAATAAATTGTTGGCCTTGCTTATCGCGGCACCACGCTCTATGCCTTTACCCCACAGGAATGCGGCGGCCTAATGAACAGGTCGCAGAACAGGTTCTGATTTTAAGGTGGTCCAGCCACCAGTTACGTCTCCTCCCCCACCCCTAACCACTGGAATGTTTAGAGCAGGGTTGGCGCAGTGGTGAGAGCACTCGCCTTCCACCAATGTGTCCCTGGTTCGATTCCCGGACTCGGTGTCATATGTGGGCTGAGTTTGTTGGTTCTCTACTCTGCTCCGAGAGGTTTATCTCCGGGTAACTCCGGTTTTCCGCTCTCCTCAAAACCAACATTTGATTTAATTTGATTTGATTTGATATTTGTAAGTAGTAGGCGAAGAGCCACCTTGTGGAAGTACTACTAATAAATCATCATCATCATCATCATCATTATTATTATTATTATTATTATTATTATTATTACATACGTATTGCCGTTACGCATTTACTCATTTATGTAAAGTTTTTTAGTGTTACTAGTTAATTAGTATCTCCAGTTAGTCTACAGAGACTAAACACATTGATACATAAAGTTTTTATTTCACTTAATTTTAACGTGTTTATTATTGTTTTTATAATAACATTACGTCTTCAGAGTGTCACCACTTAGCGGTGCTGTTCTAAATACCTTTAAAATATATAAGACAAGCATTACATCTTACTTTTGTAGCCTCTCTGACCGACCACCTCTACATATCTTGTTTATGACATTTTCAATCTAGGGATTATCTCTAGATAAAAGTATCGTACTTCATGTTAATTATCCTTTCTGCATGGTAGACTGGCAGAAACATAGTCGTATAGATGTGTGATGTTAGTTATACTTACTTCTTTACGATATAGTCCCAATTAAGTTTGAGAAACTGCCACGTTAGCTGCCGACCTTGGGGATTGTAGTTTGCCACATAATAAATTACTCTGGAAGTATCTTGCGACTTAATCTTGGTGGAATCAATAGAGTATTCCAGGTATCTATTTGGAATCAAAATTGAAACAATTTCACCAATTTTCAATGGCATGTAGGGCTAAGTTAACTTATAATTTCAGCTCGTTTGAACAAGCTGAAGACTAATTTACTGCACAACCTGTTTGCCAGTACAACAGTTCAGTTGGCTCGAGACTGATACCACCTACAGAAGACTTACACACTTACAAAACCTTTGTCAAAGCTTTGTCGCACCTACTCTAAGAAGAAAGGAAAGCATGAAAAACGGCTACATGGACCGGGTGGGTACTTTGTATTTGTATCTTACTCTTTATCAATAAAAACTAAAACTAAACTAAACTAACTAACATACGTGCAACTAGAAAACGTGTTACGAACCATATCTCTTCTTACAAACCTCTAAAAACCAAACACAAAACCGACGGGGACTCTTTCAGTTGCACTGACTACAGTATGGACTGAGCGTACTCCGAAATTTTCCGAGTTTTCACAGGCAATAACATCGCGGCCCTACTAGCACTGATCCAGTCACGTGGAAAGTGTGTTGACGAGGCTGATCAATAACCGGAAAATTTATATCATCTACTGACGATTGAGCAGTTTTCAATTGAGTGTCGTAAAGGCAAAACCAAACCAATCACAACAGATCCGAACCAGTGCAATGAGCCAATCTGAATTCGATGCCTCTGATGAAGACTTGCCCGAGGGTGGAAACGTCCGGCAATGTCATCAAACATCCCACTTAAATACAGTGCATGAAAACTTATGCTGGATTTTAATTATTAAGATTTACCAAATACGACAATAAGCAGCGTCCAATAATCGGTTTCTATTTGCAGCATCTCCTTTTATCTAGCTTGCGAGAAAGCTCTCTGCAAGTAACGGCCAAGAGCTTCCTCGCAAATTTTAAATTTAGCCCAATAGCATTACCGCACCTGGTCAAAATCCAGGGCTCGCTGGCACCAGACAAACCATACAGAATCTTCCTTCTTTCACTTGCAACTGTAGTGTTCTGGAATTGTTTAAAGGCAAAATCCCATTCCTTGGCCCCACCACTTTTTATGCCATAATAGTAGACCAATGAACGGAAGTTAGCCGGAACGCTGAAGGAATCGATTTAATATTTTAGCACATAAAACCATTTTTAGAACTTATTATTATAAAAGTGTAATGTGATGTTGAAGAGGGAAGAAAAGAATATGCAACAAAAACAACAATAACTTTATTAAGGTGTCGGGTCTTCTAGCAGGCCCACTTGGGCCCATTAAATCGGGGACACAAGAGACTAAAAAGACTAAAAAGATACAATAAATAGTTTAGCGTCGTCATGGTTTGGTTTACTAAAGGTCTTGCTAATTCCGTTAAGAAGAAAAATATGTTGTATAAGTGTTTTCTTAATAACCCTAACTCTTCCAATGAAAATGTATACAAGTCTTACAAAAACAAACTCACCCATTCTCTTCGAGTTGCTAAGCGTTTATATTATGAAAAACAAATTGAGAAACTAAAATCAAATGTTAAGGCCATTTGGAAAGTTCTCAATGAAATTCTTAATAGAAATAAATGTAAGCGTGGTCTACCATCCGTATTTAAGGCAGATTCTCGTGAAATTTCCGATCCAAAGGAAATAGCTAATCTTTTTTGTAAATATTTTACTAACATTGGCCCTAATTTAGCTAGCAAAATTCCTGCATCAGAAAAGTCGCATAGTTCTTTTTTACCCCCAGACTAATCAATTCAATATTTCTTGAAGTTGCAAATGAGGAAGAAATTATTGAAATATGTCGCACTTGTCGTTCAGGTAATACTGTAGGTCATGACAATATTTCTTTGAACTTAATTAAAGATACTATTGATATAATAATCTCCCCTATTACTAGCTTGATTAACTTATCCATCACCTCTGGTATTGTGCCAAATCAATTAAAAATTGCTCGAGTTATTCCTTTATTTAAATCTGGTGAACAGGATATATTTACAAATTACAGACCCATGTCTGTTTTACCTGCATTCTCTAAAATTCTAGAGAGAGTCATGTACAATGGTCTTTTAAGGTTTCTTAATGTCTATAAAATTCTCTCTGATAATCAGTATGGTTTTCGCAAACATCACTCCACTGCTTATGCTCTAGCTTGTTTGTATGACAAAATCTCTTCCGCTATTGAAAATAAGGAAT
Organism: Pachyseris speciosa; assembly: GCA_016490735.1. Lineage (NCBI taxonomy): Eukaryota > Metazoa > Cnidaria > Anthozoa > Scleractinia > Pachyseridae > Pachyseris > Pachyseris speciosa. The sequence continues at coordinate 274,944 of JAEMWC010000547.1, read as the reverse complement.
ATACAGTTGGTATTTTTATAGACTTGTCTAAAGCCTTTGACACCGTTGATCATCAAATTTTAATTTCAAAACTAGAGCATTATGGTGTTCGAGGCACTGCACTTAGATGGTTTGAAAGCTATCTAAGCGATAGACAACAATATGTAGAATTTAATGGTATTTGTTCGGATTCTTGCCAAATAAAGTGTGGGGTGCCTCAGGGCTCTATACTAGGCCCCCTCCTCTTTCTGCTCTATATAAATGATCTGTGTAATGTGTCAAAGGTGGTGGACTTTATTCTTTTTGCTGATGACACTAACATATTTTTTTCTCACAAAGATTTTAATTTACTTTCCGAAACCATAAATTCTGAAATGTGTAAATTAACACAGTGGTGTCGAGCTAATAAGCTGTCAATTAACTTTAAAAAATCGAATTTTATGGTTTTTAGACCACGCCAAAGGAGGCAAACACTTGATCTATCTATTCAAATTGACAACAATAAGATTGATTGTGTGAAAGAAACAGTATTTTTAGGTGTTATCCTTGATGAGCATTTGTCATGGAAGCCTCACATTCTTAGTGTCTCTAGAAAAATATCAAAATCTATAGGCATTATTCATAAGTCAAGTTTTTGCCTTCCCAAAACTTCCTTACACTGTTTGTACTATAGTCTAGTTTACCCTTACTTAATATATTGTGTTTCAGTTTGGGGATCGACATATCAGAGTAATTTAAATCGCGTTATTCTTCTGCAAAAGAAGATAATAAGAATAATATCTAAAGTTCCTTTCGATTCCCACACTGATGTTCTTTTCAAAGAAAAGGAGATTTTGAAATTCTCTGACATTTATTTATACCAGATAGGTAAATTCATGTATCTATTCAAAAGAGGTTTACTTCCTAATTATTTTCGTGATATGTTTACTCTCGCAAGCCAGTTACATTCGCATTATACTAGAAATTGCAACCTTTTTTATATACCTCCCTGCCGAACTAATATTCGAAACTTTTCAATTCGGTTTCAAGGACCTAAGTTTTTCAACTCGTTAAGTCATGACATTCAAAACAGTGAAAGCATCCGTTTGTTTGGGAAAAGACTTAAAAAATTCCTTCTTTCTTAGGCAAATATACTCATTGTTGAGCTACTTACTTCTTCTTTTTCTTTTTTTTTTTTCTTTTCTTTTTAAAATAATACATTTCATATTTCATGCTGTCCCCGCAATTCCTATGATGTATCCTATATTGTCAGGAAGCCTATAGTTCATAAGCCCCCGGCTTCTATATAGGCTTTCTTGTCATTACCACCTTAAACATTTGTAGTCTATTGTCTTAAGTTTAAGTTATTATAAATTTCTTGTGTTTCGTATTTTTAAATTTTGTATTTTTATGTGGTTAATGGCAAATAAATGGAAATGGAAATGGAAAAATGGAAATGGTATACATATAGGGGAAAAATGATTATGAAAAAGTTCGAATTACTATTATTATTATGACATTTTGTGAAGTTCTGGATGCCATAAAAAAGTATGCTATCCCCGGGGAGTGATGCATTCTTATTATGCGATGCTCTCCAGTTTCTAACTACAGCTTAGAGACACAACACTTTCTGCATTTTCATGCGTCTACGTTCTCTCGCTCCAATGAATATCTCTACTAAATTCGATGCGGTCAAGATTCTTTTTCACGTAACATCACGAGGATAACAATCAGAGCTATGTACCAAAAGCGTAATGACCTAGACAAACAAATTCTCTAGTGCTGCTCCGAAATTTCCAAAATCTGTCCAGCTGTACATGCTTTGGGGAATTCTCTTCGCGCCAAAATCCAGGACTTTTTAACCACTTACACCAAATAAAGAGCAAAAAACTTGAACACTTAATAGGTCCGAAAATTACAAGTGACACGTCATTCGATAGTCATAATACCGTAATTACCATTCCAAAAAATCTTCCGCTTACTGACTCAAAGAAACCTGTTCTCAGTGAGGGCCTTCAACTGCCAAGCGTGCCAACGAATTTTCAGTTAAGCAAGAAGAAACGTCTGTCACCAGTCAATTGTTGGAGCTCTTCTGCCCCCCGATCCATCCACAATAGTTGACTGAAAGTATGCGGGAAACGTCTCAGATTTCTGGCGCAGAGCGCGTCCACATGCACGTTTGGCGATATTATGCAGGCTAAATCTAACAAAGACAAGTAAAAATGAGCGATATAAAAGAACAACGTTTCGGTGACATCGTGACACCATTTTCACCATTTTCATTAAAATAAACTGTCAGAAAATTATTCGCTTAAGATTAACATACTTCTTAAATGGTGCCACGATGTCACCGAAACGTTGTTCTTTTATATCGCTAATGTTTACTTGTCTATGTTTTACTAAACCGTTGCTTATAAATCTAACATGGTCGATATTTTGGTTTAAAATGTTTACGTTTAAATGACTTGCCATATATTTGAAGCAATCAAGTCACAGCAGCAGTTTTTATGGTAGTGGACCGACAAGTTGTTGAAAGAAATGCACGATTTGGAAGGGCTGGTTCACGTTAGTCTGCATAAGGGCTCATTCGGAATTCACTAGCTTGACTAGTCAGTCACTTCTGGCAAGTGAAAACCGCCCTTTAAACTCGAGAAATTCCCTATTTGAGAGATCAACGAAAAATCTGAAATTTGCTACTCTCAGATATCAGAAACGACTCAATGGATAGCTTTTACACAGTGTTGAAACAGCTTAATAAGATTTTGTTAAGAGCTGACCACAGATGACCCAGATCATGCAATAAGCTCTATGAGCTCAGCGTTTGTATATCCGCTAAATGTAAGAACTATAAATGTAACACCATCCGTAATTGCAATAAACTTTGACGTTAAATGTAATAACTTATCCCACTGCTAATGTAATACGCTTTCACGCTAAATGGACTTTTTTAACATTTTGGTAAGGAGTTCCAGCACTCGGCAAGTAGCCTGACTTCTGGCTGTATAGTTATCACAACAAAAACAACGTCTTTATTGCATCCTTGAAGATTTAATTAAGATGCACAGATATTTACCAAATTATATATATACTATTATAGAGGAAAAGGTACGGACCTTCAGAAATAGCTATTTACATCTGCAGGATATAGAATAGATTAAGGAAATGGATCAGAAATACAATACACTCACGAAATGAAGCAAAACACGCACCAAGAGACGTACACAAATGTACTCAAAATACATACAAAGGCACAGACACAAAACACACACAAAAACACCCATACTATTTATTATATTGTGGTCTCATTCGCTCAGAAGCCAACCAACCCGTCGCTTAATAATTAAGTATAATAATCGTATAATCAAGTGCAGGCATGGGAAGCTACAATTCGGTTACCTTTCCCTTAAAAAATAGACAAACGATTCTAGGAACAGGATGAAGAATGGACAAACACAAGGCATGGCAAAAGGGAAAATTTTTTTAACCATATTGGGGCGGAAAACGACTTAAAGAACATGCAACATGAAGGTTTTATAGTACTGTGTTTATAGTATTGCATTCACGGTTGGTTGGTGTATTACATTTATCATTATAGTTTATTACATTTACGGATGGTATTATATTTGGCTCTAATTTACATTACATTAATTTACGGTTAATGGTAATGGTATTGTATTTATATACCGCTCATATCACATAGTCTCATAGCGGTTTACAACACTGGCCGGGGGACTGCTTGTGCAGTTTTACAATCAATGAAGTAACTAATGAGCGCCCCCTTAATGTGAATATCGAATTATGACAGACACTAGGAGTGGTCACAGCCAGTTTCGCTACGTCCCTAGTGGTTCTTTTACTTCCCACAAAGTCAAAACTGTTAGACGGGACCTACGGTTTATCTTTCTTATCCAATATCATTTCATCTAGCGGTGATACAATCGTTCACTTCTACACCGAATGTGGTTTGGTGTTCTCTGTACTTTTATCGACAACGATGTTCGTCATCGCAGTGATCAAAATGTTCTGGATTCACCACTGTGATGACGATTATCGTTGTCGATAAGAGTACAAACAACGCTAAACCACATTTCCGTTTGTTTTTTCCCATAATATCAATGTCAAAGAAAATGAAAAAGGCATTGCAGGGCACGTTGACGCCAGCAGCGTTGTCTGGATTCTTTCGACAACGGCAAATTAGTCATTGACAATCAGATTGCGAGATTACTAGCAATTGAGGTAAAAAAAGGCATTTGCTATTTGTGGGCATTACCTATCTTGTATTGAACTCCAAATTTATCTGAGATCAATTATCGAGTTGTTGTTACTTACGCAATTTTTTCTTCCATCCACTTCTTAAAATAGTTTGAGGCATTTTGAAGGCAGGAAGCTTCTCCTGCGCTGCACATAATGTTTAATATTATGTTTCTGGTGTATCTGCAGGGAAAGCCAAACATTGCAATCAGTCAAACTTCATAGATATATACAGCCGAAATGTCTTGTCAGGTTGGACTGACAGCCAATTAAACGTCCCAATTAAACGATTTCATAGGAGAGAACTAATTTCACAAACTGCCAAGTTTCAGTAAAAGAAAGAAAGCCTTTTAAATTAATTATCCTCTGCCCGCACGAAGCTTTTCAGGGATAAAAATATTGCAAATGGAACACTACACAGTAAGAGTCACAGCTAGCAAGAGGTGGAAATGCTGCATATTTCACAAGCATTGCCGAGATGTGCACTATCCAGTCGACCAGGCATTTCTTTTGACAGTCACTAGTCTGAAAATAGTTAAAGGGTAAATACTGTTCATACTGTACGAAAGTATGAAGTAATAGCCTCAGGTGAGGTGATAGCCGTTAGTAAATTGGTATTCGAATATGGGGGAAAAGAGATTTACATCTGAAGTATCAAGGTCCTGAGATATCTTTCTCCGTTAACAGTAGAAAATGTAATTCCAGTGCTTATAATTTTGAACCAAACGCTTTCATGCTCCACACGGTAGCTACTGAACTTGGTCTTCTACCAATTTAAGATCTGTTTTACTTGGTAAGAACAGTTGACTACCCTGTTTAAATAAAGGTGTTCACTTCACTTCACTTGACCGAATAAACTGGTCGTGACAACGATGGAGTACTCACAAAGGTGACTGCTCTAAAGACATTGCACATATGATAGCTACGGTAACTTTACTGGATAACGCTTCTGCAGGTAAAGTTTACTTACATTTCAAGATGGCTTACAGTGTCCTCGAACCCTAGTTTCCGATATAGGGGCATAGCTTGATGAGAAAGATATTTCTGTGAAACACAAGATTAAAGTATTGTCAAACGAGACCAAGAAATCTTTAAATATAACCTGGGTAACTCTAAATACCTTTTCTTATATGTTAGTATTATATAATTTTGTAAATATTTTAAAAATTCAAGGGTACATTAAAGACGTTGCTGTTGTCGTTGTTGTTGGTAAGCACATGAACTGAACAGGCAAACGTAAATCGAAGTCAATGCGGCCTTGTAACGTCGCACCTTATGATTCAAACTGTAACTTGTGATTAATTTTATAGCAAATTGGAACATGCATAAACGTGAATAGCGCGCTACTACTACTGATACTGCTATTGCTGCTGCTAGTACTACCGCTACTGCTGCTACTGCTACTCCTGCTACTGCTACTGCTGCTATTGCTGCTGCTGCTGCTACTGCTACTAACAATGATGATGACGACAATAGCGATGACGAGGATTATGATAACATTTGCAGTAGCAATGCTAATATACCGATGGTTCATTTGCGCAGTTATCATGCTAATGAATATTCAATAATATCATTGGAAAGTAATTTTCTTTATCGAAAAGTCTATTATGTCTTTGCAAAAACATGAACATCAATAACACTTTTATATGAGAATGAATATATGAACATTCACATATTAAAAAAAACACTTTTGTTTACATTTTTTTGAGAGTCATTACTGGGAAGTACGTGTACATTGTATATAAACGCACACAAACTGTTTGGCGTTGTTAAGTACGAGTGGATGCAGCTTGTCGCGAACAGGAAATAGAATTCCAAACGAAATGCGTAGAATGATTGCCAGAGCCTTTAAGGATCCCACAGAAGACAAGCTATCGGTCGCTGGCCTTCTCCTAGCACCTCAAAGTAATATCAATACCACTACCCGGCTGCAAAGTGCGCTGGGTGGTACAGATTCATGCAGACATGTACTGCGTTGTCTTAACCGCGAACACACTGAAGGTTTAAAAATGAGCTTTGTGTATTACGGACGGTCATAAAAAATGTAAACGACAGTGTTATTGATAATGATAATGATAATGATAATGATAACATTTGATAATGTCTTAATTTGTTTGAAGCAAAAATACCTGCCAAACAACCACAATTACATTTCGCAAAGAAAAACAATTTTAAAAGCTAAACGAGTGGGGACAAATGTTAAGATTAAATACAATATAAACATTACATCACTATGTTATATCATTAAATCACTACTTTATATTTAAAATAGAGCCTATTAAGAAAACTATTCTTAAAACGCTGGGTATTTACCCTTGGCAGCTGGCTGCATGGAACTCTAAGGCACAGAGAAATTTCTTTAGTTTTAGGAAGGAAAGGATACAGAGGGTAGCCGGGCATACTGGAGATCTTATTGAATAGCACACGATCTGTCTTTTCTAAGACGTCGTATATATTAATTAACAATTACTGGATGAGGTTGAGCATGATAGCGAGAATTCTCATGGCCGAGGTTTGTGTTATCTGCCGAAGCCGAAGGCTGAGGGGGGTATCACAAACCAAGGCCATGATAATTCTCGCTATCATGTGAAAACCGAATCCAATAAGTGTTTTGTTCCGGTATACATACACTTGAGCGTTTGTAAAAACAAGGGTAAAGACGAGAAACTAAACAAGCTACGCTAACTTGTAACTTTCTTTGTAAACTAAAAACCTAAAAGTTGTAGCGCAAAATTTTACAAAAACCCACTCCAAAACATGTTTCAGAACTTAAAATTAAACTTTTGACTGAACGCAGACAGGTTTGGGAAAACCTTCTACAATACAATTCGAGAAAAGCTTCCGCAAAACAAACGTGTTGTTCGTGTGTAAAACTATTATCTGCAAAATGACGTCACTTCTGCATGTATAAAACCAATTGACTGTAGGTGTGATGTAACGAAAACAATCCAGGTTTCATTTTTTGTGTAGCCAAATAAATAAATAAAGGTGTCAAGGACGCATATATAGGAAGACCGCAGGTCAATTTTTGTAAAATATTGATCTAAAAACGTAATCTCTAACTGGTTGTTGGTATCCCTCCTTACGTGAACACCTTATCACATGGAGGCACTTATTGGCTTCCTGCAACTTTGATATGCTCATTAAATCTATAATAACTTTGTAAGGTAACCCCTGACACTATTAAAGAGGAAATTGGCGTGATGTTTACAGGATGTATATCATGAGCCACCTTCTTACAGAGTATCAGTTCAGTTCAATACACTTCTTCAAATTACATGACATAGCATTATCTTGTGTCCAACTGAAAAACTGACCAACAACCTCCTGACAAAGATCTGTTGCATTCTTACATACTCTGACTTGCAGAGTGGTGTCGTCAGCATATTTGACTATGCTAGTAAGTTCATTGTCCCTAATAGCCAGATTATTGCAAACAAATGCAAATTAAAAAGGTTAGTGGGGCCCACTAATACTACCCTGAGTGGTTCCTTTATTCACATTTATAGGTAACACCCCCCCCCCCCAACCTGTCCATTATAAAGCTTAAATACCAGTTCACGACATATGGATTTAGAGCAAGTTGTTTTAGCTTTTCCCCAACTAAAAACTGAGTGTTTCACATTATCAAAGGCCTTTGAAATATCCATTGCAAAAAGCCTAACATGATAGGTTAGCTCAGTTGGTAGAGCACCGGGCCACCGTGCAGCCCGATGCGGTGTTCGTGTGTTGGTGACCAACTGCGGTGTTGTGTTTTGGTGACCAACTGATGTAATTTGTGATAATCGGTATAACATAAAATGATATTTTGCCGACACGGAACAGAGAGCTGGGTGCGAGCGTAGTACGTGTAGGCTCATGGGTAGTACGTCTGTAAAAGAGACTGTTGAGAAACGTCTACGGTCAGCCTTGTCACTAGCACCTTCGCATGAGGTTTATTTCCTCTCTTCATCGCTTTTTCTTAGCTTGTTATGGATGAAGCAGGCGCCAGGAGAGTCGTCGCTAATAACTTCTCGTTCAGATCAAAGATCTCGTGAATTCTTCAACTTCTGACCTTAAACGATCTAAAGAGTCTATCGCTTCCCAACAAATGTCGGAGATTAAACTGAAGGCTGAAGCGAGATTCTGTTCCTCACTTCAACAAAAGAGCAACGAGGAGTAGTACAAATCTAACAAAGCTATTAAAGATGCCGTCGAAGACGCCCAGATTGCTCGGATTGATTGGAACGACGTCGAGAAAACCAAACAAGCCTTAAGTGAAGGTATGGATCTGCTTCAAGAGCGTCAAAAATTAATCCTACTAGCTGATAAATCACAGTACGGATGGAGGACTGTCCTCGAATATAAACACCATGATCTCGCAGATGAGGAAGAAGATGAGAGAAAGATATACAGGACCGAGTCCAGAGCAGCGAAGTCCACGAAGCGTTTCACTTCACGCTCGTTCCGGCAAAGAAGTAACGTCACGTCGACCTCTACATCTGCATAATTTTCCGCTTCACAGCTACCCAGTTTATTTTCGCATGTAAACCCGCAGCTTTCGTCTTAGAGATCGGCATCTGGTTTGTGCTTTGCTTGTGGCAAATTCGGTCATTGGAGGTCTTCCTGTCCTAATTTGCGGTTCAATGTTCCTTCTAATACCAGTCAGAATTCCAATTGACCCACTTCGGACACCGATTTGGAACAAGTACCTTGTTCACGAGGACAGCGATGATTTAGGTTTTCTTCGCGTCACTGGAGATTCTTTCGAGGTTAAATCCGGTGATGACTATTTGTCCGTTAAAGGACGCCTACGTGGAGCCCTGAATTTCTGGAATGACATTCACGCGCCGCAATTTATCCTGGACGTTATCGAATACGGATATAAATTACCACTTCTTCAAATTCCTCCGCCCTTCGCAGCTAAAAACAATAGTTCGGCTTTGGATCAGTCGGCTTTCGTCGAAAGTGCCATCAACGATCTCATTATCAACGGTTGTGTCACTGAAGTGTTTGAAGCTCCTGTTATCATTAATCCTTTGTCCGTGTCTATTAAAAAATTAGGCAAAAAGCGTCTAATTTTGGACCTTCGCTACGTTAATCAGTTCATTTATAAGTGCAAATTTAGGTGCGACGATATGTCCATTGCGAAAGAGATTTTGAATCCTTGTGATTTTATGTTTACTTTTGACTTAAAGTCTGGTTACCATCAAGTGGAAATATTCCTGGAGCACAGGAAGTACCTGTCATTTGCATGGACATTTTCCTCCGGACGCACCAGATTTTTCCAGTTTTCTGTTCTTCCGTTTGGCCTCTGTTTCGCGCCTTATTTATTTACAAAATTACTCAAGCCTCTAGTCAGGAAGTGAAGATCTGAAGCAAAGTCGGTCGTGGTTTATTTGGACGATGGCCTTGGGCCCGCTGCGCACAAGAATAAGGTAAAAATTGCTAGTTTACAAGTGCACGCAGAGCTACTTAAATCTGGCTTCCTTCCCAATGAAGCCAAATGCGTTTGGGAGCCCACTCAGGTTATTTCTTGGCTTGGAGCCGTTCTTACAACTTTCACTTCTTAAATTTCTGCTACTGACAAGCGTATCACCAGTTTACAAGAAGACTTAGCGGCTCTTTTGGCCATTTCCTCGTCCTGTCTTCCAGTTCGTAAGCTTGCCTCTGTTTGCGGAAAAATCATCTCTTTGCACTTGTGTTGGCAATGTCTCTAGGCTTATGTCTAGAAATTTATTCGCTGTCATCAATTCCGCGCCAACTTGGAACTCTTACGTTCGTCTTTCGTCTGAAGATCTGGCTGAGGAGATCAAAATAAGTTGAAGTCAGGTTTCCTTACAAACATGTTACTGCATTTCGAAGTAAAACAGACACCACATACCTTTTCCCAACACGGTTAAGAAAGAGTTTCACATTTTTTTGAAGTCATTGAATTTAAAAGAATTTACCACATCCCCACTCTACTGAGCTCCTGACAGCACTCATTGCAGCATTGCATTCTTCCATTTGAGGAGTTAGAACAACATACTTGAAAGGACCTTGAAGATGAACCCTAAGGGTGTAAGCAGGGTCACCATACACACAGAGGGGCTGACCAGCTGGATTAAATGCAAACTGTTCCAAATCATGAAGCAGCCGTGAGTCAGCAGGCATGCCTGCATCATGCTTCCTACCTTCTGAAAAAGAAAATGTGATCACATTTATTTTTTGTTGTTGAAATATTCAAATTGGAACAGCATGCAGGTATTTGTTAGGCAAGTAGAAATTGCGGGTCAAGGTTTAAGAAAAATTGCTACATGTAACAAGGAAAGAAAACATCAACGACTTTCTTGTGGGGAACAGGGGAAACCAGGGTCCTATGTTTATGCCCCCTTACTCCCCCTGGGAGTATGGGGCCAAAGGAAGTCTTTTCATGACAACTCATTTTCCAAACCAATGTCAGCATTCATTAAAACAATACTGAGCATGTAAGAAAGAACATGACTCTCCCAACTCAACATTTGTATACTAAGTCAATTAACAAGTAACTTTTGCAACACACTATCCTTAGCAGTCTTTATAATCTGTACTACTCTATTGTCTTATTACTTACCAACTGGGCCATATAAGTTCCCTATCAAACCATTGGGAAGAGCCTCGCTGTGAAACGTAATAGCATGAACCCTCTTATGCCCATTTTAGAGGATCCTTTGGTGTTGTTCAGGGCGTGAAATGGCTCTTATGGTTGCATCTATGAACCCAAACCAGTTGTCCAGTGGAGCACCCTTATCTGTTATAGCATCAACACACGTCTGGAGGTTTACAGGACTGAGAAGATCATGATTCCAGTTCACTACCTTGTGTCCATGTACATTGTAAATAAAGGCAAGCATTTGGTTGGTGATCATACAGAGAACTGGCACTGGTTTAGCAAAGCTCGTACGTGTCTATTACGAGAACGGAACTCTGCCACGCATTAAGCTTCGTCGAATTTGTTGAGGTCAGACGGTGCGTAAACATCATATGTAAAAGCAAGGTCTTTGGAGTTTATTTATTTATTTATTGATAACAATATTTATTTATAACAATAATTATACAGGGTGCTTTCTCACAGCAGTGGTTTTCGGAGAGGTCCTGTATATAAAAGTTACAAACAAATAATAATGATTAAATAGATTAAAATAGTTAAAACAAACTACGTACATGTACTAAAAACTAACAATGATAGAAATAAGTGTAAAAGAGATAAAAAGGATAAAAATGCGTGTATAGGATAAAAGAAAAAAGCGAGAAAATTTGGTTAAAATTGCTTAAAAAATTTAAATTTAAATTCTTTGAGAGACTTTGAGAATCTAATGTCTTTGCTTAATGAGTTCCAGTCTTTAACCACTTGAAATGCTAATCTTTGCCTTCCCCAGTTACGTCTAATTGGTGGTAATCGTAGATTACATTTATTTCTTGTATTCTAAATATGAGTTCTTGAAAAGTCTTAAAATTTATGTTTGAAGAGCAGAACCCGTTTACACATTTGGAAGAATAAAGATCGTAAAGAAGGATAAATTCTTCTTCATCAATGAAACCTTCGTCGTAGCTTATTATAAGCGAATTGCTCAAGTCTTTGAACGCCATAGACAAACAAAATTTATCATGACCTAAAATGCCGTCGTCTTCCCGCAAGATCGTCCGCTTAACCTTCAATTTTCCCTCCAAAAACGAAACGCTCGATCCAGTCTTTCAGGAATGTGAAGCGTCGTCGTCGTCCCTTCGCCGTCCTTTCTTAAGTTCTCTAATATTTTGCCGACACGGAACAGAGAGCTGGGTACGAGCGTGGTACGTGTAGGCTCATGGGTAGTACTCTTGCCACTAGCACCTTCGCATGCTGTTTATTTTTATTGTGTTATTAGTGTTATCTGATTTGTTCTTCATTCTGTTGTTTATTGATCTACCTTAAAGTGCCCATAACCCCAAAATATTTTTTTCACTTAAATACACCTTTGCACCTGTTCAAAACGCATTGCGCCTTTTTCAACCAAATCTTGACTTTTTATACGCTGTAAAAGTTAAGAAATTTAGCCATCATATGCGCCATGACCAAGCTTGTAAGGGGCATGGGTATAGTCCTGGTTTTACGTCACAAACTGATTTACATTGCATTAAGTCTTTGTAAACATGCACGCAAAGCAGTTTGTGACGTAAAACCAGGACTAGACCCATGCCCCTTACTAGCTTGGTCGTTGGACAGATTATGGCCAGATTTCGTAGCTTTTACAGCCTGTAAAAGGTCAAGATTTGGTTCAAAAAAGGCGCAATACGTTTTGAACAGGTTGAAAGGTTTATTTAAGCGAAAAAATATTTTTGGGTTAGGCGCCCATGTCTCAACCAGTTTGAGTGTGTTCGGTTGTGTAGTGAAAGCAAAATCGGTGTCGTATGTTGGTGACCAACTGTGGTATTGTGTGTTGGTGACCAACTGCGATGTTGCGGTGGCAGCACCTGCGGTGATGTGGTGGCAAATCCGTACAACTACAACCATCCCTATATGCATACTGAGTGTCCATCAGATTATCCTCAAAGACTTTCTTGCTGCAGTGACGATAGACAGATCTTTCAAAACAGCGCGCTATGACCGGAGTCACGTTAATCCCTTGGAAATCCTGATATTGAAGGGGGGGGGGAGGGGGGTGTTCACCTTTAGGAGGGGGTTGATGTCAGCTTCTTTCCACGCTGTTGGCCATGTGTGGGAATACAGTTCCATAGGGTCGTCACCGCAGGAACCAGGGATGTGCAATCGTCTCTCCAAAACCAAAACAGCAACCCCATCAAATCAAAGACATAATAGACTTTACAATAAAGAAAAAGACATTCCAATGATCGATGTCATTAATGTCATGAGCAATAAAAATAATAATGAATAAAATGGTTTATGTTAATGAAGGGCAAAAGGTGTAGCCTTAGTAATTCCAACAGCAGCAGATTCAAAGTAAATGAAAACAATGAAAACGATGAACTAAAATTACAATGATCAGGGTTAAAAATTTCATATGTATAGAGAAAAACAGAACACAAAAACACATAGTTTAACACTAATGTCTAATCTTTAAAAGCGCTTTAGCGTCTAATTCGCATCCCAAATGATTTGCGACAGTGCTTTTCAGAGTCCCGGTACCTCCTATACATGAAGATAACCGATCCAGCGACTGAAAGCCAGTGAACTGCTTCTTGGTAAATAACAGATAAAGAGATCAGGGCCCGGTTTTTCGAAAGCCGATTAACTCTAATCCACGATTTAAATAGACTTTACAATAAAGTCTTTACTTACTTTACAATAAAAATATGTCTATTAGACATAATAGACTTTACAATAAAGAAAAAGACATTCCAATGATCGATGTCATTGATGTCATGAGCAATGAAAACAATAATGAATAAAATGATTTATGTTAATGAAGGGCAAAAGGTGTGGCATTAGTAATTCCAACAGCAGCAGATTCAAAGTAAATGAAAACAATGAAAACGATGAACTAAAATTACAATGATCAGGGTTAAAAATTTCATATGTATAGAGAAAAACAGAACACAAAAGCACATGGTTTAACATCCCAAAATGATTATCGACAGCGCTTTTCAGTGTCCCGGTACCTCCTATACATGAAGATAGCCGATCCAGCGACTGAAAGCCAGTGAACTGCGTCTTGGTAAATAACAGATAAAGAGATCAGGACCCGGTTTTTCGAAAGCCGATTAACCCTAATCCACGATTTAAAATTAACTAAGGAGCTTATTTCTCTATCCACAAACGTTGTTCAATGCTGATATTCCTCAAAATTTTAGATTAGAGAACGTCAATCTTGAAAAGCAAAAAGCAGCAAAAGAAACTTTCATCAAAAAGTTAAAAACTGCAACCAAAGTTTACACTGGTCCTGGATTAAGTTAATCGGCTTTCAAACAACCGGACCCAGTAATGTAGGAGGGCGCACATCCAGTTATACCCTTATAAGCCTGATGGGTGTTCAGTTACGCTGCTTCAGTTGAATGTGATTGGATAGTGGCCAGAGCTGTACAAACCTCAAAATATTTGTAAGCTGGGCTGGACTTCGGCAGAATCTTGCTTATGAAATCATCAGTGTTACTGACTGCGGCCCAAGGCACATATCCCTCTTCTTTCTTTAAGTATTTGGTGAGGTTAAGCGGAACAGAATACTTGACGTATCCAGCTCTATAGGAAAACAGTGTCTTAGAAATTAATATTCTAAATTAGAAAAAAAAAATCCCATATGAAGTAAGATGCCTTGGCTTTCAGCGTAACTGCGTAACAAGGAATTTACCAACAAACAAGTCTTAGACAATTTAACCCTTTCACAGCCGAGAGGTCTCCCTTTGACGAGTAAAATCGCCTAGCGTTAGACAGAGTAAAATCTATAAAGTCGCCCTTGGCAGTGAAAGTGTGTAATAGTATTACACTTGCTACAGGGCTTGTTTGGAAGGAATATTTGCGGCGATTTACATACATACATACCTACCTACCTACCTACCTACCTAAGTATTGTTTGTTGCTCCCCAAAAGGGCTTTTCAGCACCAATTTATAAGTTAGAAAAACAAAACAAAGCAGAACAATATATTAACATGCTTACTTAAATATTCTCTAAAAATAATCTTCAACTTAAGATTTATACTGGACTGATCTCAAATGGAGACTGACGTAAATGAAGTAGTTTAGCAAAGCACAAATTACAATCAGCAGTGAAAGCATCTCAGATGATTATGATTTAGCCTACCTTGCTAGATTAAAAGCGTCATCTATCAGACCTGCACGATCAGTGTCTTTCAAATCCTGCCAAAAAAAATATCAAGTTAAAATAAGACACGACATTCGTTTTCGTCTCAGTATGATCTTTCTGCAAGCATATTTATTATTACACAGGTAATATCGACCACAGATGGAAAATCGTTATTGATAATTAGGGAAGACCTTATGCTCAGCTTCCAGCTGTTCTGTCAGCCGATCCCAATGCGTTTGTTCATAGTTGACTCTGTAAAATCCTGTTTGACCTCCATTTCCTTTAAGCCATCCACTACCATCCCATTCGATTTCAACTGAAAATGTAAGAAGTTACCAAAGTTATAAGGATCGAGAAAATTAGATGTAAAAATATTGCTGTCAATTCATTCAATTGATTCAATTCTGCTTTTCCAGCTTTCTAGTAGAAAAAAGGTATATTGAATAGTGATTATCTGTGTGTGTTTGAACGCTGGCCTGAGTGATCATTTTGCTTAAAAACCTTCCATATGACCCAGCCATCAATGAAGAATAGGATATTTGCAAGATGACGTCATTTGGTAAAAACTACCATAATCCTTAAGGTTTTGGTTTTCGCATGCTAATTAGGGCTATTGTTATATTTACACCACTGGGATTGCAAAATTTAAATAAGAAAAGAAAAACAAACTGAATTTTTATAGTTGTAGTCAAATGACGCCATGAGCTCTCTTGCAGTAGTATTTTGCTCAGTATTAATTTCTACCACGCGCCAATGTAAAACTTCTTTTCCTTCTGTTTCTCATGTCTTCTATTTATAGTGGTTTCCACTTTTTATCTTCACAAATTATATATTGTAATTTAAAAGGGCATATAATTAGTTTTTTATGTCATGCCCTTCTCCACTCCTTCTCTATTCCTAGTCACTGTAAAAATCTTATACAATATGATAATGTGGAGTAAATAAAGTAAGAAAGAAAAAAAGAAATGACGGCCATCTTGAAAGTTGCGAGGGGAAAGGCCGAGCGGATATATACCAAGGACTAAAAATCAAAACGTACATTTTACTATTATTTCTTTCCAGTAACTGATGTAATGGGAGGAATGTTAACATTGATTATCTAGATCTCATTAACAACAAGAGGATAAGATACCGGTTTCATGGTTTAGTTTCAAATTATTCTCACCTGAAGTGAAATTAAGAGGCTTTGATGTTGGTACAGATGTGGAATTTGTGACATACGTAAAAGGCACAACCCAGGTGTAGCTGAAATGAGATAAGAAGTGATTTGCTAGTAACATAATACAAATAGTTTTCACTTAAGCTGCGCACGTGTTTTACTGAATTTTTAAGTTATGTGCTGTAAATATTAAAATAACGGTTGCTCATTTTTTATTGTTGTCAGTGAAATAAAAGAGTTCTGTAAAATCCATGCAGAACAAGTACATTTCTGCAGTACAACAAAGCCCGTCTATGTATTCAATAAACAACTTGGCAATTGAGGGAGCATAACAGGATGAACACAACACCTCTTATGATAATAAACAATGGATGTATATATACGTAATCATTGTCCTGGAATATTTATCGATAGTGTCATTATCCAACAAGACTGAATTTTTTACTGATTGTTGAACAGTGACTCTAAAATGCCTTTTTAATAAAATGCCTTTTTAAACAACAGTAAGACAACAACAACACCAACGTTTATTCGTACGTACAGTTTACAACAAATAATTAAAGTTAGGGTATACATGTATACACTGTCTTTGCTTCTTATTATTGTAAATAATACCAGTTAAGAGTCACTATGCAACACCACTGAGATTTCAATAGCTCTCCATGCGGTGGGAATGATCAAACATAATGTGATGTGACATAAATCAGGGTAGAAAAATCAAGGTAGCTGGGAAACTGATTGTAGTACAGAGAACCTATCTCTTCTCTAATGACAGTAGGAACAACATTGAGTACATATATCATATATACATATTTTTTTTATGGTCCTCTGCTACCACTGTTTGACCTGGGCCACTAGTTGATTCATCATCAGTTACTTGGGTTTCATTCATAGCTGAGTTTGACATGTCTTGGTATTGCATACTGACGACAATTAAGTTTGTTAATCTCCTTAATATGGAG
The DNA here is from genome assembly GCA_016490735.1 of Pachyseris speciosa. Taxonomy (NCBI): domain Eukaryota; kingdom Metazoa; phylum Cnidaria; class Anthozoa; order Scleractinia; family Pachyseridae; genus Pachyseris; species Pachyseris speciosa. Next base: position 257,877 of record JAEMWC010000547.1, on the reverse strand, counting down.
GTATTCACGAACATCTTCAACAACGGTTTGTGGTCGTCTAATCCTTGCAATAACTACAAATTGTAGAACAGAACGGAGTTATTTCTGAGACGCATTGAGTATCTTCGATTTTTGTAACAAAAGATTTCGCTGTTTTTGATTTAGTTTTGAGTTAAATGTGTTTGTGTTAAGATTCGTGTCAGTTTGCATGTGGTGTTTGGATGAGTTACTCTGTCGTTCCCGTTGCTGATTCGTGTCCAACAAATTAAGTTAGGTACCGAAGAAATCTATCCAGTAATGAGTAACGTTTGATTTCAAGGAAATCACTGTGAAGTAAGGAACTTTAAAACCTTAATATAACTTTGAATGCAGAACTGCAAATGTTCTCCTTCGAATGCTGAATTGCAAGTTACCTGTAAACGGCGGGAAGAAATACCGGCGTGGAAGAAATACCCAGAGCACTTTGCACGCTTAATGAACATTACCCGATACGCTTATACGCGCCTAGTTTGATCAAATCGAGATCGTTTCGCCTACTACCAATACTTTTACCCATTTCTTTATACACGCGGGGGCTGCTAGGGTGCCTCCTCGGCGGGGACAATTACAAAACAATGGCGGACAAAATTATTGGCTTGGACACCAGGACACAAATGAAAAAATGACCAGATAACAATATTGATAGTGATAGCTGAGCTAACCTTTTGTCTCACGATTGAGTCACAAAGATGTGGATCGCGACGTTTCGACCACTATACTGCTGGTCTTCATCAGGCGATGGTGTCGACTGGCTGCGTGTGAGTATAAGGAGCGCCGTGGCTGGTGGTGATTGGTGCGTTTCGATCCTCGCTTAGGCTGTTGTTGATTAGAGGATTTCGATCCTTGTCGTTCAGACGGTCAGCGGTCCGCTTTGGTACTGATCAGCTGTTGTGTTGTTTGATCGTGGGCATCCACGCTTCAGGAATTTCAATTCCACTGTCCCTGTTGATGTTGTTAGGGTGAAGTCTTATGTGAATAGCCTCTTTAACCCTGCGGGTGTACCAATGTGGGTCTCGGTCAATAAATTTAACTTCGTCCCAGAGCGGATAATGTCCGGTCGCGTTGCTATGTTCTGAAACGGCAGAGGATTGGGTTCGAGCAAGCCGTATGTCTTTATCGTATTCCTTAATCTGTTCATGCATAGATCTTCCCGTCTCTCCAATATAAACCTTACCACATTCGCAGGGAATCTTGTAGACTACTCCGTCTTGTTTTACTGGATCGACAATGTCCTTAGGTCGCACTAGGTGTGCTGTAAGAGTTGTGTCAGATCTGGAAACAGTCCGTATGCCTTGTTGTTGTAGGCAACGGCGAAGAGCCTCCGGTGTGCCTTTGACGTATGGCAGAACCACAGTAGATTTAATTTCGGGTTGAGGTTCTTTAGTGGTTGTTCGTCCCTTGGTTTTCGTAAGATTTTTTACAAACGAAAACGGATAACCGTTCGAAACAAGGACCGATGAGAGGTGTTTCTTTTCATGAGAGATAACTGATGGTTTTGTTATGAGGTGTTAGATCGATCGTACAGGCACTTGACAATACCGCGTTTTACAGATTGCGGGTGGTGTGAATCATACGCTAGGTACTGGTCAGTGTGTGTAGGTTTTCTGTAAACACTAGTAGAGAGGTATCTATTCCAATCCTTGATGATCAACGTATCAAGGAAGGGAACTGAGTTGTCATTCTTTGTTTCCATTGTGAAACGGATCGTCGGCTGTTGACTATTGAGGTGTTGTAAGAACGAGTCAACTTTGTCACGATTTAAGATGGTAAAGGTGTCATCCACATAGCGTTTCCAGATCTTAGGTGTACAGGGCGTCGATGTCAAAGCTTGCTCCTCAAAACCCTCCATGTAGAGGTTAGCTATCACTGCGGATACCGGGCTACCCATGGCTGCTCCGTCTTGCTGTTCGGAAATCAGTCCATCATACTGGAAGTATGTGGATCTAAGAACGAAACTCAAGAGGTTTGTGAACGGTGAAAGGGTACTAGAAAACGAGATCATGGTGTCTTTCGACGTAGTGTCTCTGTTCACGAACGTTCCAATCGAAGGAGCAGTACAGACTGCACTGCGAAATCTAGAAGCTGACCCGTGCCTTGCCAACCGCACGACTCTAACACCTACGCAGATTGCAGACCTCTTGAGTTTTCGTCGCGATCCACATCTTTGTGACTCAATCGTGAGACAAAAGATTAACTTAGGCCCCGTTTATATGGAAAAAAGTTGTCCCGGGTAGAAGGGTCACCTGCCTACCCGAGCTACCCTGGGCGAGCCAATTTTTCCTACATTTCCTTACAAAACTTTGCGAACCGTTTACATGAGTAACAAAAAGTTGGCTCGGCTAGAAGGGTGACCCTCCTAGCCGGGTCACCCTCTTTCGATGGTAGGGTCACCCTCCTAGCCGAGCCAACTTTTCTCCATATAAACACTTTGGCTCGCCTAGCCGGGTCAACTCGGTCAAGGTGAGACAATCAGAGCATGCGCGGGTGCTGCTGGCTCGGGCAAAAGGGTCAACTTTTTCTCATATAAACGCTCGCTAAAGTTGACTCGGCTGGGAGGGTGACCCTCTTGCCCGGGACAACTTTTCTCCATATAAACGGGGCCTTAGCTATCATTTGAAACCACGATGACGAACACCTTTCATAATATTGATAGTCTTTGCACTAGGCTGTTAAGTAAGACTTAAGGGTTGCTAAGTTTTCTTAAACCAAAATTGTGCGTGTGAAGGCCTAAGTAAAATCCCAAGTTATTTTACTTTGCATCTCATTATAACTGACTTAGTCAACTTGTGGTTTCTTGAGCTTTGTGATGGGCATAGCCTGTCAGTTAACCTTAATTAACTGCGTGGGAAATCAACTTAAGTACATCTTGAAGTAAAAAACGTCACTTGTGTGTGAAGCGTTAAGTTGGGAAAATTTACTTGAAGTATCAAAAAATTACTTGAATTGAAATATTCCTAAGTTTACTTTGTCTCTAGTGTAAAGATTTTCTGCTTTCAATTGCTTCCGACAATAGCTGCAACCATTACACGTCATCAAATCCAAAATGACCGCGCCCGGAAAATTTGAAAGCGAAAATAGGCGATAATGATATCGACCTTTTTGTACACTTAAACGTTATATGCACGTTTCAAAACAAATTATTCCGTTATCTCATCTTTCTAGTTAGTTTTTAATTACTTATTTAATTATCTTTTTCCTTATACAGGTGTACCTCAATCATAGACGGACGCTTACTGAGGGTAGTCGCTTACTTGTTACGATAAGCTATTCCGTTATCTCATCTTCCTAGTTAGTTTTTAATTACTTATAATTATCTTTTTTTCTTATTTATCCTTTATTATTATTGCTATTGTCACTGAAAAGCCCCCATGGGGAGTTGCCAATAAAGTATTGTATTGTATTGTAAAATTGGAATCTAGTAATTATTTCCAACAATTTAGCGTGAATTTGTTGTAAGAGTGGAGGTTCCCTTGGACAACAAAATAGCACTATATAAACTTTCACATGTGCGATTTGATTGCTCTTACTTGAATGGACTCTTGTACTTGGAAGTGACATTTGCCTTGCGATCATAAAGGAACCTGTCTTGAGACACAGTGTATTTATTTCCACCTTTGCTGGTAATAGTCAACACTGGGTAGCCCATTTGTAAAGTCCAGGTGTCCATCATTTGCTTGACGCTTTTACAGCTTCCTTGAACACAACTCTCCTTCAAAAAATCACTCAAGCATTCATAATCTATTCATTTTATCGCAGTTCAAACCTACCTACCTAAAGACAGTATGGAAGAGGAAAAACACGGAAAGGAAAATAAAATTGGGTGTGGCTTTTTCAACTTTTCTTCGAATAATTTTTAACTCTTTCTTTTCCTTGCCATCAGTATTTGCTCTTGGGTCTCCATGAATACAATGGATTAATCAGGGTGCACATTAGTATTTTGAAAACGTTTAATTCCTGGATTTGAAAAGAAATATTCTTTTTAATCCAGTTTAAGGGTCTTGCACTAAGGCAAGCAATGACCGTCTTTTCATCATTCGGTTTACATCCCAAGTGAGATTATTTAACTATCATTCACGCAGCGAAAGTTAAGAAACAAGGTTCATATTATGTTTGCCAAAGCTCTTTAAGTTTGGTTGTTAAGTGGAATGGTCTAGTTGTGAACCTGAACGGAAACCCTGAAAAGTTTGACGAAAAATTGTCCAGTATTTATCTTGCTATAGAGGGCCAATTTATAAATGGCCAGTTGATTTGAACATACAAAAATAATGAAAGAATGATCTAAAAAAAGTAAGCACTTTAACTTTGTGCATTTTTCATTACCTCTTCAAGAGCAGACCACAAGTCATCAGTCACGGCGTTCCTATAGAGGTATTTGTTGAGGTAACGCTAAAAAAATCGTGAAAAAGGTGGTAAGTCTGTTATTATAACTGCTTACTGCTAGTAATCTTCAGTTGATGAGGTGGACTGGTTACGGTTTATCCCCATCCTAGCAAAAGGTGCATGCATACTGATGATAGACCAAAGGAAACCTAAAAAAACTTCACATGAATGATAATTAATAATAATTAATAGTTTCCATTTGTATAGCGCAGACTTCTATATGAATATATTCATTTGCGCTTCACAATATTGATAAAGTAAAATTATGTCACAAGTAACTAAAAACATAAGAAACTATTAAAAACTATAAACGTATACATATTCAAAGGCAACAATTGCCTAGTCATTAAACTAGTTAAAAGATAAGATATGAATAAAAATCTATTTAAAAGCGAAATTAAAAAAATGAGTTTTAACAGCAGTCTTAAAAGTGTCCAATGTCTTTATGTTGCGAATTGCTGAAGGTAATGCATTCCTTTACCACCGCACGGCGACAAGTTAGCCTTGGTTAACGACATGGGGTCGTTCTTTGTCAAGAAAATATCGATCTTCGCGTTAGCCTTGATGCAACTGAGAATTCATGTAGCACTATTAGCCGCCATTCTTCTCAGTGTTCTTCGTCCTTTACTGCTTTTCGTCGTGTAGACATGGACTATTTAAGGAAAGCTTGTGCTTAGAACGCCGACATGAATCAATACAGTTGTACCTCCAGTGGGCGACCACTCAAAATGTCAATCATAGGCGGTCGCGTACGGAGGGTGGTCGCTTACGAGAGTTCAGACCACAGGGGTTCCACACTGAGAGTCATTAGCATGAATAGTGGTCGCTTAACGGGAGGTGGCCGCTTACGAGAAGTGGTCAGAAAGCGAGGTTCGACTATAGTTCCTTTAATTAAGGGTAATCAATTCCGCATGCAAGTATTATTCTCATTCTCACATTTAAGCCTTTCAAGAAGACATCTCTACCAAGAAAGAACTGAAGCATGCGAATGATTGATGCCCCCTGAAAAAAGAAAGCAACTTGGTCACTTAAATCACATTATAAAAGGGTTGCGTAAAAACGACAAAGATAACAACTGTGTTGTTTCTCTGTCTAGCACGATTTTAACAAGTCATTCTGCTTTCGTAATTGAGAATGTGATTAACCTTACATGTAAAAAAATTTATAATAGCTATTCAGCTATTCAGCTTTTGAGTGGGTCTTGTTAGAGAACCAACAAAGTAGTTAAATTATCCAAAAAAAATTCAACCATCACAATTTAAGGGTTCAAATTTGGTATTACATTTCACAGAAAGGTAAACTGTGTTCAATACAAAAAACAGAAACGCACGACTGGCTTTGTTGTACTCTTCTGTGTTAAGTTGTGCTTCATTTAGTTGTTTTGATGTGCAATGCAAACTAAAGCGAAGAAAAGCTGCCAGCAAACTAGTTTAAACAAATCGTTGCGTTCAACTTCAAGCTTTGTTGTGATATACATCAACAGAGCTAGGGAATCTCTATCCTTATTTTCCACTCAGGCTAATGTAATGTAGACATCTTTATATATCTGTAACTGGTTTGTTATAACTCTTAACATTTATTTATTATTACTTTTTTTTCCGTGTGTGTGTGTGTGTGTGTGTGTAGCTTATTATACAGTGTCAGTTAAGTAGCCCGCCAAGAATAGCTGTGCTAACTGCGGGCTACAAAGGCCATTTTTATGTATAAATAAGTCAGTCAATAAAGTCAAAATGAAGACATATATATGAGAGTGATCCGACATGCTGAAATACCTTGTTATATGAAATGGAATCAAAAATTTCATTGATTTCGTCAGGATGATTCACAGGAACTTTGATGGGATGTGAGTTCGCCAAACCATCCAATGTAAATGCAGATTCCATATCTGCCACGACAAATGAGTCAAGCTGATAGTAAAGAAATATATCTGATTAAACATACGATGCCAGTATATGAGGATTATATATACTTGGTATGGGCCACCTGAGATAAAAACAACGAGTATTCTATCCCATCCTATCCCATCTTATCGCACTCCACTGATCCTTACTGATCTTTATATCGACTGAAAAAAAAAAACAGGATTCCTGTTAAAAATCAACAACGTTATTTAACGCAGTTAAGCGATTAAAATTATATGAGACAAAACCGTAAGAGCAGACCGCAACGGTTCCGACTGTCAAAAACCTCGCCAATTAGAATATAAGCTGGGCCATAGCCAGACGAAAATTGTCACCGAGGTAATGGGTACAAAACTTCATTTGTTATTTTTCAATGTTTAGCCTTTGAGAGAAACATCTAAACATGCTTCGCCTCTGTGAAACTACAGACTGCTCATATTTTCTTAAGATTACACTTACCATTTTCCATTCAGGCTGTGTAGCATTGACTCCATAATATTCAACAAAACTGGCAAAACCTTCGTTGAGCCACAAGTCATCCCACCAAGCCATTGTGACCAAATTACCGAACCACTGAAAAAAACGGGCGGAAAGCTACAATGACTAATTTGAAATCCACAGGATAGGGCATAGATAGATAGATAGATAGATAGATAGATAGTCATGTTCTTCTTTTTTAATTACATTTTTTAAAACAATAACTAAGGAGGCCTAATTAAAATAAGCTACATAGTTTCCTTTAGGCCTCCTTGCCATTGTTACCTTTATTCCTTTTGTTTCTTTTTTGTTCTTGTTTTTAATGTAATTTGTGGTGTGGCAAAATTAAAAAAAATTCTTTGAAATCTGTTCGCTTTGCACACTGGCAAGGAAAACTTAGGTGTGCGTCTTAGTGATCTAGAACAGTTATGGCGCACAGGCAACAGACTATGAAGTTTATGGTCACTGTTCTCAACAATCTCACTGAATAGGCACTGAACAGGGTCTACGTATGCGCGCTTGAGCGGGGGACATCAAACACTTTTAATTGGAGCAAATCAGCCGCCCTATCACCCGCAAAAAACAAAGGATTAAGCAAGCTAAGGCTTGATCTCTAGCATACGTGAGTATCTAAATGGCTGAAAGGTTGGCACTGTCATGGAGAACATATTCTATGCGCTCAGCGATTGCTGCTAAATCACCTATTAGGAGGGGTTCTGCCTGCCGAGGCGTAATTCTGGCTTTCAGTTGCTCTTCCATCACATCGGACAGATAAGCCCTAACAGAGCGACAAGCCGCGAGATTTCCTACCCCAAGGAGGACAAGCCACTCCGAGCCCCTGCCCTTCTTCACAAATATAGCACGAAGTTTGCCTATCAGTGAATCCACTGTTCCATGAGCAAGTCGTTTAGGACAAGCGCAGCTCGTGTCCGGAGATACTAGGTGACACTCCGATCTGTGAACTTTAGTCCTCCTAGCATGGTCTTTCCAAATGAGAAACTCTATCACCTCCTCGGGAAGAGCCGAAGCAAGGGTCTTCAGCGATGCCCGGCTACCCAAAAATAGTTGAAATTCACGTTCTAACGCTGACTTCTGCTTGGAGAATCTCGATGAGACCCGTTGATTTGCCAGCTCCTGACGTCGTGCCGTTATCAGACCTTCATCAATTGTCAGACTCTTGCCCTGTCGAAAGAGCAAATTGTCAGAGTTCGGCCTCTTGTAACCACATTGCTGGCAAAACCTGAAGGTCTCGTCATTCGGGTAGTTACACTCTTGACACGTTACTGCTGGGGTGAACAACTTGGGAACTCTTGGCAAATTCTATGAGACGATGGAATGGAGCAATTAGAAACGTGTTATCCAGCACGCCCACAATGTAACCGGACAGTGTATGTTGATGTAACCAGACTTAGAAGGAGCAAGTAAGATATGCTGATCTCCTCGTACACCAAGGCAGAACCTTCCACAACAGCGGGCCATTAGCACAGGCCACCAATACGGGCGAGGAGAGAGTTCCGGGACGTTTATGGTAAAGGGCTTCCCGAACTGGACCAAAAAGCCAAGGATCGGACCGATCAGGCTAAAAGGCGGAAAGACATACGGATGCGTCATATCTGGTGCAACATGTACATCCTGAGCGAACACGTTCACACCATTCGACTGAGTACTTGCGTGAGGAGTAAAATGAGGTAACGGCATACCCCCCTTGCCCCTCATAGCATTAGAATCCAGGGCCATGAGGTCGAGGGAATGGCCCAATTCACCACCAAACGCACTCTCCACACCCGCAAACGATCCCCGAGATAACCTTGCGTCACTGCGAGACAACCTCCGGGAGGGGGCATCGGCCTCATTCGGTGAATATTCCGTTTAGAGACTTCCAGAAAGAGATTTTAGTGACTCTGACCAACTCGAGCGAGGACTTTCCCCGTTGAGACTCCCACGCCCCAATTCTTCTCAACAAAAGCATCCACCCTGGAGTTGTGGATGCTGTCCGGGAAGGCTCTTATAGCGTACACCAGCGTCATCATCTCTTTGGGGGAAATGTTTAGAGACTTGTCCCCGGCATCCCAATAATCTCCAAAGGCAGCATCCCCGGAGGCTTGGTGAATGACACATCCCCAGCCATATCCCGAGGCATCGGTAGAAAGGGAGACGGTATGTTTTTCGTCCCTCCAAGGGATGGATTTATCCCAGTTGTCGAGAAACCTCCAATAAGAAACCTCTTCCCGTTGGACATCATTTAGGATCACTGTATCTTTCCCTGCTTGATCAGATCGAGCCTTACTGATCTATCTGATAAAAAATTTTGCTACTGGCACAGCCAACGAAAAAGAAGTGCACCTGCCTTGAAAACGCTGCAGCGTCTTCAATGGTACGACCTGTTTTCTCGAAAGAATAAGCTCCCTTAAAAGGAAAAACAACACCCTCTTGCGCTGCGGTATCAGGAAGGACTGTTTCTCGGAATCCACAATAACGCCCAGCTATTCCAAAGAAGTCGTAGGGGCTAGCACAGACTTTTTAAAACCAGTTGTATGGCCCAGTTTCATTAGGACAGACAGCACGACATACAGAGCAGCCTTTGCTGCCTCAAGACCAAAGCCTCGCGGGCGCGCCTGAGGTAGCTTAGACCATGGACCAGTCGCAGTAAAGATCTCCCCATTTAACCGATGGTCGATATACAAGGAGCAAGGAATACCCTGGGATCTCAAGAATCCCGTCGCCGCAAGGCCAATACTGTGGTAGATATAAGGTTAGATTTCCCACCCAAAAGGAAGCGTCTTGCACACCAACCACAGTCCCCTGACAGAGAAACCTAAATACGCCTGAGAACCTTCCGTTACCATCTTGTGATCGTAGCCGACTATTTGTAAACTTACCGTGGAACATCTGCCAGTCTGTCCAAAGAGAAAGGAGCATCCCTCATCCACAGGTTCAGGAACCTGGCGTCCAAGCAGAGCCGAGGTTGTGAGGGTTCAACTGTCAAGGGCATTACCAAGTGCGGGGGCCATCAGAGCCCACCTCTCCCCAAACTCTAAATGCACCTGTCGTTAGGCCTCTCAAGATTTCCGACGAGATAAAAGTAGAAAAAGACTTACACGAAGGATGGTTGGGAAACACCCTACGAGGAGGCAAGTCTGCTATGTACCTGGAACCTTTGCAAGATCCAGAAAATGGTCGAGAAAATTCAAGGATGTCCCCATTGCGTGGCATCCACTCCCCAATCTGCTCCCCCTGTGGATGCCCTTGGAGAAGTTCCTCCCAGACCCGAGCACTGCGATGAATGTCTCCAACTGGGAAGGTCTGAGGGTCTCGAAGCTGAAATGTATGCAGAGTGGGGACCGCGCCCAACGAAATAACCTCCCTCCAGCAAGACGGGTTTTCTTTCTGTACCCCATGAACGGGAACACCATCGATATCCACCCACGAATGTTCAGCTTGGGCTTGTCTTGGCCTGATTGCTAAAGCCCTCTTCCGGAACTCCCCCCAATTGTCAGCCGCCACTGCTGGGAGTTCAAACTTTCGCTTGCAACCCGTTGCCTGAGAAAAAAAACGTCAAAAATCCAATCAAGAATCAGACTCAAGCCACCAGACGTGAGGAGATACCGATGGGTTCCCGATAAGGCGTGAGTTTCTCGAAACTCCCGAAAACATTTCGAGATACACTTTGCATAACACTCACTAGCAATATGCATGAACAACTTTTACTGCCAGAACAATACTCCACAAAAGTAGAGGGTCCTGTACCATAAACAAATCAAAAGCAAGCAGTGTATCCATCAATAACTGGCCAAGTCCTAGAAAAAGAGATCAGTTCTTAGAACGGTCCTGTGAGACCTGCTCAGGGCTTTGCCTTTTCGCAGGGGTTTGACAGTTTGTAGGGGCAGACTCTCTGGAAATGCCCCATCCGGCCGCAGCTAAAACACTTCACACCATTTCGATCCCGACCACGGGACCTTCCCTGGGAAGGGCCAGACTCCGCTACCCTCAAGGCCTTTTACACCTTTTTCATTGCATCCAGAACCTTTTCATCTTCTTTGTCTCCGAGCAGAGAGTGTAAATATAGTTTGTATTGGAAATCGGAAAGCCTAGTATTGTCCTTCATAGCCCGGAGTACTGCATTATAAGGCGCTGACTTGGGGTGTTTCGATTCCTTCGCCAGTATCCTAAGCGAAACGCGCTAGTCAAACTCTCCCTCTTAGGAAAAAGACGGGGCTCTGATGTACTCCTGGAGCTACTCAAGGGCAGATTCTACTGTCCTCTTCTGCGCATTCTTCAGAACACCCAGCCTACGCATGACCTCAGGCATGCCGGGCGCTCCATAGGGGATCAAAGGAGGGAAACCAAAGTTACCAACATGATGGACGACTTTATCTTCTTGGCCCATTACCAACTGGTCACCGTGTAGAGACAAAATGTTGTCGTATAAAATCAAGACTTCAGTGTTAAATTTAAAACCTAGGGGGCAACTCAAGCCTCACAGGCATTGAACAAGCCACCCAGATATCAACCACAGACATAGTCACACACCCAACAATATGGAGGACAAGCAGGCATTTCTTAGCAACACTGGTCACACAGGCACAGCGGCATCGAGTAAGGCGGATTAGCACAGCCACACAAGAATACGCACAACCACGTAGCATGGACATCGCCACACAGGCATTCACACCACCACACATGCATGTACCAGGCCGCACTGGTATAACCAATGCCGCCAAGACATTAACACAGCCACACAGGTCATAAACCCGCCACAGAAGCATTAAAACAGTCACACAGGCATACAAAACAGCCACATAGGTTTAAGGTTTAACGGCGCCACACAGGCATAAGACACAGCCACAACGGCATTCATACAGCCACACAGGCATTAAAGACGACGACGCAGGCACGCACAGGCAAATAACACGACCACACAGTCATTAAACACGGCCACACAGGAATTAAACATGGTCAAACAGGGAATCAGACAGTCACACAGGCATGAGACACGACCACATAGGCATTAAACACGGCCACACAGGCAATTAACACTGCCACACAGGCATCAAAACAGCCACACAAGCAGTCAACACAGGCATTAAAACAGCCACACAGGCAATAACACGACCGCGCAGGAATCAAACACGGTCGCACAGGCATGAAACAGGGTTGCACACAATCAAATAGTACGTAATTTACTCAAGCACCCCTATGACATGAAAAAGCGCCAAAAATTACAAAACCTCCTCCCAAAATTAAACAACATTTAAGAAACAACAAAACCACATTCCCCTGGGCAATAAGCAAAAGCTATAAAATTACCATAGTTAAAATTATCTTATATTAAAATACTGCAAATTATGCATAAGCTAAACCACATAATACTTCCGTTAGCCAAACAGCTAAAATTACGAAACCAAAAAAAATGACTAAGCTAGCACGCACGCGGTAAGTTACAAACAACGCTCAACACGAACGAAGACGCTCCCCGAACCATGACAGCGAAACAAACGACTAAGAAAACACATATCCCCAGCCGACGGCCGAGCCAACTGCCAACGCTAGTAGAATTTACCAAAGAGCGCCATTAAATTACCTGAGGAGCCACATTCTGGGCCGCATCGGGAGCAACGTTCGGAGCTGCATTCAGGGCATCGTTCTGCCGGTCGTTCTGCTGAGCAACATTTTGAGCCGCATTTTGAGCTGTAGCAGGCGGGTTCAAAACCCGGAGCCGGTGCGACAGGAGCTTGATCACCCATTAAAAAATCAACAGGAAGACGGGTTTAAATTGATCCTTACAACGCACTAAATGTTTACCAAGCGGCTCCCTCCAGTAGAGTGACACTAGGACCACGTGGAGTTCCTTTTATTATCTCGTTTGCATTATCCCCAGGGAATCACCTTACAAATGCAAATGAAGTTTGCATAGTACAACCTTGAGGCTATCTTCCTAGCCACCTCAAAAATATGAGTATTGTAGCGAAAGCATGTAAACTCGTTACCAGTCTCTTGGAGAGTTGTGCGGTTGTAGTGATCGGTCGGTGTAAGGAAATAAACAACTACGTTTATCGCGGGATTTCAACGTTGGTTCCATTTCAGGAATGGAATCATTACATTGGTGGCAGCGGTGGGATCAAGTGGAAATCCATGATCGGGTACTGTGCAGGAGATGGGAGGAAGGAGATGGTAACAGAGTCAAGTATCAGATTATCCTCCCATGGAACTTGCGAGAGACTGCCCTAAAGGCGCATCATGACCACACTAGCGCTAGCCATCGCGGAGTGAACAAGACACTGGCATCAATTAAAGCACGCTATTACTGGTAACTTCACACGTTAAGAAATGGGTCAGGATCTGTTATGAGTGTGGTGCTAAAAAGAGCTGGGGGTTGAAGCGCCGTTCACCGCTGCAGCAGTACATGGTTGGTGCACCAATGGAGCGTCTGGCGATGGACATTTTAGGGCCCTTGCCTCTGACTCCCCGTGGGAGCAGATACGTGGTTGTCGTAACTGATTATTTTACGAAGTGGACCGAGCGTTATGCCATACCCAATCAAGAGGCGGCAACAATGGCTGAAATGTTAGTGTCTGAATTTGTGTGTCAATTTGGAGTGCCTCGTGAGCTACACAGTGATCAAGGGACTAACTTTGAGTCCAAAGTTATGGCCGAAGTGTTTAAGCTCTTGGACACTGAGAAAACTAGAACATCTCCGCTGCATCCACAGTCGGATGGTCAGGTAGAGCGCTTTAATCGCACATTGATCGAGATGCTTCGAGGTAAACTGAAAGCGGGTCAAGAGGACTGGGATTTCCAACTTCAGCCCTGTATGATGGCTTACAGAAGTTCAGTCCATGAATCCACGGGTAAATCCCCGAACATGTTGATGCTTTGTCGAGAGATTGAAGTCCCCTTAGATGTGATTACTTAGTCACCTCCAGACGTGCCGCCATTGGCGACTGAGTATGCAGTGGCTCTCCATGCAGAACGCCAGAAGCGAAATTACGACAAGCAAACCATTTCGGGTTGGAGACAGTGTCTGGCTCCAAAACGTTCGACGAAGGAAGGGAAGGAACCCTAAGTTGGATAACCCTTGGGAAGGACCTTACCTAGCGGTGTCTGTGTTGTCGGACGTTATGTATCGAATCCAAAGAAATGGTAGAGCGAAACCTAAGGTGATTCACGCTGATCGCCTCAAGCCGTATCTTGGTCCTGCATTGAAAAGCTGGATTTCAGAGGAAGGAGAGACTGTTGTACCTGTTACGTTCCCGGCTGTGAGTGCTGAAAGAAGCGAGCCTGTCATTGCAGATGGCGCGGTGTCAGCTCAAAAGAGGGAGAGCCAGGGGGCTGGCAGCGTTGCCACGGAGTCCATGTCCAAACCCAGCTCTGGAGAACAGTCTCGAATCTGCTACAGGAGATTGGCTCGGATTCAGAGGGCAGCGTGGCTGAAGAAAGTCAAGACAACCTTCCTAGTACAACTAAAAGCGTTCAGGAGAATTCCAGAAGCCGCCATGGAAGGGAGCGAAGGAAACCACAACGTTATGGGGAATGGGTGTAGCTCTTTCGCGCAATAAAAACATTTAACTCTGAACAGTTGAAATTTTGGAGACTTAATGTAAGGCAATCTAGCTTCATCGTGATGACATAACTTTACGGACAATGTTGTACCAGGAATAAGGCAGGTTGGGCTGCCGTTCAGCAGTTTTGCATGTTTCATCGCTTGTTTCTTAGGCTCTAGTTCGTCCCTTGACACTGGGACAGTGTCCAAAAAGGGAGAGGGTAGTGTAGCGAAAGCATGTTAACTCGTTACCAGTCTCTTGGAGAGTTGTGCGGTTGTAGTGATCGGTCGGTGTAAGGAAATAAACAACTACGTTTATCGCAGGATTTCAACGTTGGTTCCGTGCTTGTCATCTCAGGAAAGGAATCATTACAGTATTCCATTTAAGGTCTCTAGAGATGTTCACACCTAGTAATTTGGCGTGCGGGACGACCTCGATGCTTTTGTTATTGATAAAAATAGGTGGGAACGCACGATCACGGCATTTTGAGAACGTTCACTTAGCCTACACTTAGCCTCGTACAGCTAAATACGATCTGCACCAGCCTTCTGAGCTAGGTCATCTACGGCAGTTTGGATATTACTAATGTCATTCTTGTGAAGTGAACGTAAGGGAAAAACACAGTTTTAATTTTATTCTGGACAGCATAGTGTAAACACCTGAGTTACCCAAGGTTTGAGCCCCGTGATAATGAATTACGTTGTCTTAACCTGGTTAAACCCGTTAATGAATATTCTCTTTTTTAAGTAGAGATTATATTTCACTGCGTCAAAGAAAAATACCCGTTCCTTCAAATGCATATCAAGGAACAACGATTGACTGTCCATAAATTGGTTTTAAAGATGGTATCTATTCTTCCATATTAGTCCCATACAGCTTACACGATCGTACAGTAGTACTTCACTTCAGTATTTCACGAATTTTCAAAGTTAGGGGTAACTATAAACCCTAACGAACCTTACCTAAACACCAGTACTTCACTTGTAAGCGAGCGATAAGCATACTGTGGTATAGATACTTACTTGGTGGGCAAGTTCATGGGATACAACAGAAGCTACACGCTTCTTGTTAGATTCTGAGGATTCACCGGGCTTGAACAACAAGGCTGTCTCCCGATACGTGATTAGTCCCCAGTTTTCCATTGCACCGGCCGCAAAGTCCGGAATGGCTATCATATCTTAATATACAAAGAATATTAGGTTAAGCAACTCTTCAGACTTTTCGTGCAAAATTAATAGGAATTAGTGACGAGCATTAGTGAAGAGATAAGAAGACGTCGATGGAATTAGAATGGACATGTCCTCCGTGGTGACAAATCCAGTGATTATGTGATGACGTTCGAATGGAAGCCAGAGACAAAGAAGGCATTAGGGAGACCGAAAACGACCTGGCGACGGACCCTGGAAGCAGAGAGGAAAGGCAGGGTGGCGCGATTGGGACAATGTGAGACCAACAACCTAAGACAGAGAAGCCTGAAGACAGATTACTGCGGTCTTATGTGTCTATTCCCATGACAAGCTATGATGATGATGATGACAGATAACCCATTCTTCATTTATCTCTGCCAAAGCTTCCATACGTTGATCTTCCATACTATATGCCTTCAGCGCAAGTTAGTCTCCATCTCACTGCTACGAAAGATTTTAGCGTTAATGTCCTCAAGGAAACTTTCGAGTTTCCGGAACAATTATTGCAGAGAGAAAATGGGTTAGAATTAAGCCATACATTTACACAACAAGCGACTTCATATCCACCTACAAGACAACCCTCTAGTGATATTAGAATGTACGGTACTTGCTTATCACTGATGACGATAATGATAATGATAATGATAATGATAATGATGTTCCTGTGTCATTTCCTTACTGTCATTTCCATACTTTTTGTCATTTCCTTACCCAAAATTGTCATTTCCTTACTGTAAGGAGGTGACAGTGTCATTTCCTTACCCAAAATTGTCATTTCCTTACTGTAAGGAGGTGACAATGTCATTTCCTTACCCAAAAAATTGTCATTTCCTTACTGTAAGGAAATGTCAATGTCATTTCCTTACCCAAACATTGTCATTTCCTTACATGTAAGGAAATGACAATGTTAGATCCTTACATTGTCATTTCCTTACAATAATGTTTTCTGTTTTTGATGGGGAATGGGTAACAAAGTTACCTTTACTGTTATTCCACTTGTTTGCAGTAGTTTCGAAACGGATTAATCCTTAATCATTGGTTTCTTTTGAATTTATCACCGTTAAGGTTACCGCATACCTTAAGGGGTGTGGCGCCTACAAGCGATGTAGCGCGTCGGATTTAAATTGTACGTACCTAAACCCCTGTATCAAATTAAGGCTTATAGAGCTGGCTATCAAACTATACCAAGGATTATGAATAAAATGAATTGTCGAAGTTTTCACGACCTCTAAATGCGAGCATCCGAATCACTTTTTCAAAGCTATAATTCAAAGAGCAGAAAATTTTCGCAGTACATAAATGAAGTCCTCTCTCGGTGTGTGAGTGACTTGGTGAGTACGCATTTTTTGGCTCGATCCGCGAATTACATTTTTCCTCTAAACGAAACACAAACAAGTCGTAAAAGGCAACGTAGCTGGAAAAATAATATTCAAAATGACGTTGTGTACAGGCTGAGAATAAACAATAATATCCAAGCGCAAGTCCGAGTACAAGGCTCTGCTTCCCATGGACCATGATAAAGAGTTAACAACGTCGATCCAAGGTTAAACAGTGGTTCTGTCAACTTCTGTGGGGCTTATTAGATTAAACAGTGCTTCTGTGGAGCTTATCAAAACTCCGATTAGCCTGCTATCAGGCACAGCTTTTGATCCATTTTTATGGCACTGAGTTGACGTTCAAGGCCAATTGCAAACGACAGTTAACTTTTAAGTTCCCATGACAAGTAAATTTTTTTATTGATCGTTTGCAAAATAATATGTGGCTGTGAGATACACATTTGCATTGTAAGGTTTATTGCAAACAGATTCCACACCTGAAGAAAGATGAAGATCGAAATGTTTCATTAAACTCGGAACAGTAGAGAATACGTACTGGACTGAGGGAATATGCTAGTCAATAATAAGACTCAAATTAAAAGTCTTTGCAAGAATACAAGGTCAACTATGTTCAAAGTCAAAGGAAAGAAAATTGCCCAACAAACTTGTGCTGCTTATACATCTATTTTATTATTCTTCTGATCTGGGATTTATTAATAGAAACCACGAAAATAGCTTCAATTTCTTCAAAATCCCCAAATCACCAGTTAAGACTTCTGTTACCATATTTTGGCCAATCTGGCGAGATCTACGCAATTTGAAATTTTGCATTGTTTTTAATATTCACTGAGCGAGCACTTGAGACCGCAGGGTCGTCTCATATCACGTCGCGTGCAAATTATTTGTCTCCTGCAAGTGGCAATCACCAATTACTACACAAAATTCAGATAGTTTGCCCAATTAATTGTTTCAATTTCATTAAAAAAAATATGAAGCCCTCCCTTAAAATGTGCGGGCAATTTTCGTACCGTAAGGCCCCGGTCAAGCGCCAGGGATGATCAAACATTGTTTGGTGACTAAACATGTGGATGTTTGAATCCCTGACTAAACGATTAAAATATGTTTGATCACAAAAAGATCAAACACCCAGACGCAAGACATTATGGATCCCAAAACATCGTATCTATATTATGGATACAAGCAAATGAGGTAGGCAGTACGCATTCGCGCGCAAAAAAATGCATTCTATAGCTGACCAAACAAACCAAACCTCACCTTTATATCAAACATGAGAACAAAAGTCATTTGATCAAATGCTAGATTGGGTCCACATTTCATCAAACACGTTCAAACACATAATCAAAGACGATGAAATTTACATGGCCAAACAAGGCGTCCAAACGGTAAAATGTTTCGTCATGAACCATTTCTCGTTTGGTCGGGGTATTAATACTTTCCTGCCATAACGAAATTTACACAGTAAAAATTGGGAAACGTTACCGTAATGCAGGAAAAGGAGGAAGAAGAGAAAACACCAACCCAACCAGATCAGGTACTTGCACGTGAACCAAACAATGAATTGATCTCCGATGACAATGACGATCACCCACAACAGACCCATAGGCATACTAGAGACCTTAGCGAAATCATTGAAGGTTGGGGAAAAAATTTGCTACGGCGCGCTAGTGAGTTAGAGGATGATGCCATGACGGTTTGGGGCTTACCAACACTCAAAATCACGTCTGAAGGACTGGATAGTAGGGAGACGAAGCTATCTTCTTTGCAATGTGAATTCAGTGCACAAGCTGAGTGTCTCTTGGTTGCGAAATTGTTTAACCATCATCTTATGGAAGAGTCAGCGCGGAGAAGTTTGAAATTCACCCAGCACACGGCGATGAAACTGACTGGGCAAAGACTAGAAACAGGTATTTTCGAAGTGGACGAAATCGCCATGTCAGCTGTCGATGTCTTGCCAGACATGCAAAAATTGCCGCCAGCACCAACAGTTCCAGCCCTGGGTCCACTGCCGAATGAATATATTTTGGAGGTAGACGGCAAGAAAAAGAAGATGGCGCGTGAGATGAGTGGGGGGAAGTTCGTCAAAAAGAAAATGAGAACATTGGGGCATGAGAAAGAGAAGGAGGAAAAGGTGATCTAAGTTGAACAGCCAGAGCGGGTAGAGGAGTACTACCCAGGAACACAAACCAGCCCAGTAGTGTTTGTTGCAAGTAAACCTAATTCTGACAATTGAAGGCCAGACGACAATCCACCGATAGTGGGTAGTTGGTTACTCGATGACACCCCCGAATGACTTTGAAATGACACTTACGCTGTGTTCTACGCTTGTGCTCTTATGACACACCAGCGGGGGACCAGGAAACCACAAAAGTGACCTACGTTTTTAGAGGGCTATACTGAAAACAGTAATATCTCCGGAGTAAAATGGTACGTTACTTGTTAGCAAGAACAAGCCTGACAAACATAACTACGTATGAGCAATTAACTAAATAGTACACAAAAGATGCACGTGACCAAAGTCACTCGAAAATGTTGAAAAATTGTCATATCCTTACCTTTTCCAATAACAAAACGTTTGTAAAAAATTTATAAAAGCTTTGACATTGCTGAATTTATTGTGGTTACTTTCTTTCGATGTCCTCTATCTGTGAAATTTTGGCAATCATTTATCACCAAATTAGATGTCCATTCTGAACTTTGAAATGCTATTCCTAAAATTGCAATTTCCTTACCTTCTGGGCATTCCACCTTTGACCTCTCATAACATCTTCAACACTTAATCGATCTGTCTCAAAACTTCAGAACTTAAAGCTATGATGTGTAGCAACAATTTCAGAAAAAACTGGACTTTATCATCTTAATCTGTGCCTTCTGTAGTCTTTTAACCCCAAAAACAACAACTCGGACTTCGATTTGGTTTTCAAACCCTAACTATACATTACACCTACCCTAGATTATTTTGTCATCAAAATACCACTTTTCTAAAGCATCAGTAAAGAATGATTTCACCAACTGACAACCAAATTGTCAAAGTTCTAGCCACTTTTCTTCCATGATTCCCCATTTTTTGTCATTTCCTTACCTCTTCCAGTCTTCAAGTTGTCGTTTCCCCTTGCCATTTAACAGTAATTGGCTGCCACTTTAGCATGGAAAACATCAACTCAAGGAATGCCTTTTGTGAAAAGACTAGGCCTTTGTCGTTTAAAATAATAAAGGTTTTATAGGTGTTTGTAGATTACCATGAGAAAGGTAAGGCCACGACACAGCCAGGAACATAGTAATGATAATGATAATGATAATGATAATGATAATGATAATGATAATGATAATGATAATGATAATGATAATGATAATTATAATGATAATGATAATGATTGTGGTTTGGAGCTTAAGACTAAGGTCCAAAACCACAATCCAACCCGTATTCGTTAGTCGAAAAATTGGCCAAGACCTCCACGAATTGGAGCCCAAACCACTAGCTAGTTAATCAACAGTTACCGTTTTCAATGTAACCTGTGCGATACAGGTAGCTATGTTGGTTATACTCGTGGCATCTGCATGCAAGCGTTGTTGGCCGTAACAGCACTTCATCCTCTGTGCGGTAACATTATGATAATGATCACGCGAGCGCATTAAAGATTAAAGATTAAAGCGCAGTCCCTGAAGACCTCCTTAGTTGTTTCCAAGTACTGAAAAATGCAGGAACAAATTTGATTGTTTAATATACGAAATGCTTTACATCAAACAATTAAGACCACGCTTGAATGTACAAACAGATTCGATCCGCGCCAAAGTATTTATTTAAATTAACCTCATTTATGTAAATCTTACTACTTGGAACTCGCTTTTTCAGTATTATGACAATTGCTTTACAAACTGACTCAAAGTAAATTTTCGATCCTGGATTTGCATACGATCAACTGTTGTCTTTGTCTTTTACGTAAACAATAGAAGACGCGGTAGCCATGCGTAACGGATCGAAATTTCCTAACTTCTGATTGGTCAGTTCACCCATAACCGGTCTCACTCAATGTATAAAAGCTGCGCGTTCGCGAGCCCTGGCCACAACTGCTCACAGCCACTTGAGCACCGCAATAAAAGCAACTGACGAAGGAAAGCCACTCTGCTTCCGAAACCGGTCTTGCTAAACTAAACCGACAGTTCTTATCAGAACTCCATGGCCATCTAAACAAAGACGTGCCAATAAGCAGCAGAATAAGGCTGACAACATTAATGATTTGAAAGCCAAGATCAGCGAACTTACAACTCTTGTAAATGCTTTTTCCAAACGTGAAAATAATAAAGAAAGAGTTGCATTACCACGCTTCGCTGACAACAAAACTTTGGATGTTCAAACACATTACAAGCCCACAGAAACGTTTCAATATACGCACTTCTCTTCAAGTCACCCTCTCAGTGTTAAGAAGGGTTTTATTAAAGGACAAACTTTGCGTTTACTGAGAACTAACTCGGTTAAAGAAATTTTCGAGTTACGAAAGCTAGAATTTCTAACTCGTCTACTCGAGCGAGGCTACCCGAGGGAACTCGCCGAAAATATTTTAGCCGAAGTAACGAGGCTCTACAAAACAAAACAAAAACATCCAGAAATGTTTTGCCTTTCATCACGACTTTCAACCCAGCTACGCCTAACCTAAAAAAGGTTCTTATGAAACATTGGCACTTTATAACTGAGAGCAATAGACTCGGTCAAATATATTCTGAACCTCCAATTGTCGCCTACAGGAAGGACAAGTCTCTTAAAGACCTTCTGGTCAGAGCTAAAATTCCTTCGCACATTTAACAACAACATCTCGGAGTTATAAACGGTAAGGGTCAAGTGACAATATCACAAAACATTGAGAATGGCGTCATGAGGTCGCCGAAAACGTCGGAACATTATATCGTTAGTTTTTACTTGCCGGTGTATTTCTAAAGCATTATTAATAATAATCATTTAAAATTTAAAATTTAAAATTTGTCACTTGTTTAGCGCAAATTAGAATTTGGATATGATCAAATACTGGCCGGGGGACTTTTACCAGACTGCTTGTAGCGAAGCCGTTTGAAATCAATGAAGTAACTAGTTGAGTTACGAGTGGCCCCCTTAATGTGAATATCAAATTAAGACAGACGATAGGGGTGGTCACTGCCAAAGTTCCGCAAATGATCCCAGGACCGCAAATGATCCCTGTCCGCAAATGATCCCCAAATTGGACCGCAAATAATCTCGGACCGTAAGTGATCCCCATATTGCACCATATTGGACTGCAAATGATCCCGAGCAAAAAATAAGGAATGGCATGAATGGTAAAATGGTATGGATAGGGAATTGGCATGATATTGCGATTATTTTTATCAAAACCTTAAAGCATGGCTCACAACTATCATTATTACCCGGGCTGCGCGCGTCTCGCGCGGCGCCCGGGTCTAGAACTACCGACGGTTCTCGAATTCTTTTTCGTCGTCGAGTATCATCCACAAATGGCACTTCCGGCGTTTCTGCGCATGCGCTAACTATTTTTAACAACAGTGATGCGTGTTGTCACGTATGGGAAAATGTCGATTCATCTTGTGGCTTTTGAAGTCTGAACAAACAATATGTTAAGAGAAGTGTCTATGCGAATGTTTGGAAGTTCAAAGGCGAGAAGAAAGCTTTTAACATGAGTAAACTTAACGGCAGATGGACTGCTTCAGGAGATTGCGAGTAGTCTCTAATTTTGGCGACGGATTTTGGGGGCACGTGCGCGCGCGAAGTTGCGAGGAGACGCGACGCGAGGGGAGCGCCAAAAATTAGAGACTTCAGACAAAGGGAGTTTGACCTTTCACGGCCGAGTGATTCGGAAGTGTAAATCTCATATCAACAGCAAGAATGATGCCTGTTGTCACGTATCGGAAAACGTCGATTCACCTTGTGTCTTTGAAGTCTGAACAACTAATATGTTAAGACAAGTGTCTATACGAATGTTTGCAAGTTCAACAGCGAGAAGAAAGCTTTTAACATGACCAAAATTTAACTCCAGATGTTCCCCGTATCGGGTGTCTGGAGAACTCAGACCTAGAAAACTCAGACCCCCCCCCCAAAAAAAAACTCAGAAAACTCAGACCCCCTCAAAACTATACAAATTTTCAAAGTCAAATAAACGTGGACAGAATAAATTATCGCCGTTCAGTGCGCTGAAATGTTACACCGTCTATTTATCGCAGATAACAAACACTTCACGTTATTATAATCGGCTCCGGAGCACGAGACCTAGAATACTCAGACCCCCCCCCCCCCTCCCCCAAACTGGAAAACTCAGACCCCCTCATAACTATACAAATTTTCAAATTGGGGGGGGGGGTCTGAGTTTTCTAGGTCTTGTGCTTCGGAGCCGATTATAATAACATGAGACGACAAAGGAGAAGTGTTTGTAAACAGTTTCACTCTGCTAATTAATTTTCTACTCACATTTCACCGAGACGTACTCCATTAACGTTTATGCGAAAAAATCCTACATCGTTCGTTCATTTACATGATTCAATGCAACCGCTGTAATTTACAATACATAGGAGAGACTAAACGACGTTTAAAAGACCGATTTAATGAACACCGCCGTACCATAGATAACCCTAACACCAAATCTAAACCTACCACAGTCGCGGAACATTTCCTCTCCTCTCCTAACCACACTGCTAATGACATGCAATTAATCCCCATTGAGAAAATATTTTCTAACAGAGACTCAATCCATAAGGCCAGGGAAGCTTTTTTAATTTCAAAAGGCAGAACAATTGATTCTGAAGGTCTTAACATCCGCGAAGAAACATATTAGTTAATTTTTTCTTATTAGTTTATCTTTTTTTAAACCTTTTTTCTAGTATTTTATTTTACACTGTCAATCATTTTAGTTTTACGTGTTTCCGGTATATAACTACATAAACACCCTTTCCAATGTAAATTCTCATTGTACCTGAAGAAGGCTGGTTTGGCCAGCCGAAATATAGTACACAAAACTTAAAACCATTCTACGTTGTATCGGCCCTTGCTTTTATACTCTCTGTTGATTTTATTACGCCGATCAGATCACCAGTTTGATCCAACGTATACCAGCAGGATTATTGTCCACGGTTGCTTGCTTGAACATTTGATATCGTTCGATAAGCGTTTCCTTTCTCAAACAATTATCCATCGAAGCGAAAACAAGTGTGCTTAGTTTTTTTTTTTTTTTTTGGAATCAATACACTATTTTTATCACCTTGCAAAACGATAAACCTCTGTGGCCTAAAGGTCACTGTTCTTGCCTGTGACACAGCTAACCCGGGTTCGATGTCTTTTAGTGGTATATATCACGGGCTTTATTTTTCTGTTTCTCTTTTTCTTGTTCTTTTAGAACTATTTTTTACAAGTGTTATAATTACTGTTCTCAATGGTTGAGCTGTATTTTAGAGGAATATATGTTGATAGGGGTCTAAAGAAATAGACTCCAACACAAGCTAAACACGGCAATGCGTCCGATGTAAGAAAGACAGACTTCCCTCTATTCTTTTGTTTAGCACTAAGTTAGGGATACAATACTGTTTTTTGCAAGCCCGGGTTTAGGCTAATTGTAGCCTCTTGTTAATTTTAAAAAGGTAAACGTGGTCACACAATCAGGCATTTGTGCAACTGATGTGAAGCAGTCAAGGGTCGTCAATCGATGTTATCACACCAGGATCCAAACTTATTTTCCTTCCGCCTTTAGAGGTCTTCATGTTTGTTCTTATCTTTGGTAACTCCAAGAACGTTCACAAATGATACCAATGAAACTACAACAAGGTTTAGCCATTTTCCGAGCGCTTGGGAGGCACAGCTCACACGGCGGTGACAAGTTTCAGATGATCTTTGACCCCTGCTCCGATTTCAACTACATCACCGCGTTTCCCAGTCGGCTGATCACCGGTGAGGGTAAAAAGGAGGAACGAGTTTGCGGAATGGCATGTGGCATAACTTGCGGCATGGCATAATTATGCGAAAAGTAATATATGCAGATTGAAATTACTGTGGTTAATAATTCTACAGATAATAATCTTGGAACTCGCGATTATTGATTGTGTCTGACAGCCTAACTGACCGTGAATAATCGCAAGCTAGTTGCCAAATTCGGTCACAACAAAATACTGAAAATATTGAAAACAAATTGGTCTGAATTTGACCGAGAAATATTTCAGTGCTGAGCACTGCTCTCTGATCGAAACTCTTGTGATATCTTGGATTATCTTCCAGATGTAACTGTTGACATGAAAACTATATCTTCATCCATTTGGTCGGTAAAAATCGGTAAGGCATCACACTAACCATCTCAAATCAGATAGGGCAGAGTTTTTTGACAGTCTCTCTAGGTGAAACGAGAAGTATAAGCAAGCAGGCTGTGAGAATAATGCACCTATCAATGTTAAGCTGCGTTGGGGGGGGGGGGGGTGGGGAGTAGGACGGGCATAGGCGGGGGATTTGACCTCGCGTCATTTTTTCCGTTCAAATGCCCAACCCCAGAGATGCTATCGTTTGTCAAAAGAATACAAATTTCCAACACCCCCACCCCCTGCAGAACAAAGCATTCATGAAAAAGATGATTGTAAAACCTTCGATATGTAGCTTCTTTTTAATAGCAAAAAATGTCCAGAAAAGTAAATTAACGTGTACTATTGAACAGGACAGCAACACAGGGACATTCTGGTACAGTTTTCCTCAGGAACAAGATAACTTTCGTTTCTTTGAGTAGCTAATGGCCATCAACAAGCCTACAATGTAGCTGATTTCAACTCCCAACATTACTATGATCTACTTTCAGTTCCTAAAACCTTTCTGCTTTATAACAGTACTGTAATTACTATATATGTCTTAAAATGGTCACGAATCACGTATGAACAAAACCTAAACACGACATTTGGACATGACATATCTATACTGGCTTTTAGACTTCATTACCAGATAGTTAAAGTTTTTGTTTTTGTTATCACTTCACTGATATTTTGGGTTAATCGATTTATGTGACCCACCACACATGCAAAAGACATCTCTACAATTGTGTTACAAACAAAAGGACTACCACAATGTAATCAAGCACGACATTGCAGAAATAACAAAGCGCGAAATAGAACTTGATGATCTCTGTTTGCTACAGAGGGTCACCCATCCTAATCAGTTCTCTCAATGCCGAAAATACAAGATGGCGTTGGTGGACCCCAGGCCACTAACAGTTAAAGTCAAATGTCCCGACCCACGGGACTCAACGAATGATCAAAAGCCCCTACCATGGGCAAGTCTCTTACGTCAAGCGTTTATATGGTCTCGGGTACACGAGACAACCCTCCCCCCAAGTTACCCTGGGCGAGCTATTTTTCCACTTATTTCTTTGAATAGTTCTACGAACCGTTTGCATGAGATGGCGAGACAACTCGGGTAGGCGAGTTGTCTCGCCTCGGCAGGTAGGGTAACCCTGGCAGGCGAGACAACTTTTTCTCATGTAAACACTTTGTCTCGCCTACCCGGGACGAGCCGGCGGAAAATTAAAATGCGCGTATACGAAAAATAGTTATTTCGGTCCAATTTTTGAGTTAAAAAACGCAAATTTATTTCAAGGAATTTAACTTTAAAAGTCAGCATTACCCACAGTGATCAGATAGAGCGGGGAAGAAACTGATCCGGAGCTATATTAAAGTACGAAGCTAAGTTATGTGACACGTTATAAACTTCGAATTGGCTGATGGCTCACTGGTCCTTTTATAAAAAGAAGTATCGAAGCAAAAATGAATCTAGAAGGACATTTTCAATCAATATTGACGATATTCAATCAAAGAGCGACCAAATACAAAGAAAGAAAGGCAAATGAGGATTTGCAAATTTGAGACGTGCTATGAATAACTAAGTAGGGTCAACTTTGTCTCGGTCACGCAATTCTCATATAAACGCTCGGTAAAGTTGTCTCGGTGGGGAGGGTTGTCTCGGATACCAGATACCATATAAACGGGCCCTCAGAATAATATAAGCTCTACGAGGCTCCGCTTCTAAATCTCTTACAATCAACCCCGGAAAAATAAAATTTTATTTAATCCATTTCAAAACGGCCAAATGGATATTATATAGTTTGATATACAGTAAACACCCGCATATAAGAACACACGATTTCATAGGTCAGGCTGACTGAGTTCTTATTTATCAGGTGCTTGGTGCCAAATCAGCCTCAAAATGTTCTTAAATTTTTATTTAGTAATACTAGCCAAAAGATGTTGCTAGAGGTATAATTAGTATATTTTAGGAAAATAAACTAGATAATTTTGTATAATAAAAGTACTCCATACCAAAATAAGACAGCTTGACAGCTGATAGAGTTATGTAGTTATCTGACAGCAAACATAAACTTACATGTTTTGTAATTATGACACTTTTCCATTTTATAAGAACCTGTTAAAATTTTCAGGCTGATCTTGTTCTTATAAAAATGGGGCTTTATTGGTCAAATTTCAGCCTGGTGTTCTTAATCCATTTGTTCTTATATGCGGGTGTTTACTGTACACCGCGCCGTGAAATTGACTAGATGACAAAAGCTGGTTTCAAATTACTCGCAGCCGTACGATTCTTTCGTGAATACCACAAATGCGCTGCAAATATCATTCGCGAACAAACTAATCCTCCTCAAGAGTTAATAAGTGCAATGTTTATACCCAACAAGTCCGGTGGAGAGTAGAGCTTGATTTTGAAATGTTTCTCCTCATAGCGGCCGCCGGCCGTTGAAATCAAACTCAAGAGAAATTTAATCACCTCAAGGGTTCATTTGTAGAATATTTATATCAAAGCAAGCCCCGTGAAGGGCAGTGCTCAACACTGAAATATTTCTCGGTCAAATCCTGACCAATTTGTTTTCAACATTTTGTTGTGACCGAGTTCGGCAACTAGCTTGCGATTATGTGTTAGGCTTTAGCATAAAACTCTTTTTAGCTGAATTAATTTCTTCGGGACATTCTGCCATTCCGCAAACTCATTCCTCCTTTTACCCTCACCGGCTGATCACCCATGAATGTGAGGAAGAAACACTTCTAGTATTCTGGGTATAATTTTAAATGAGAGTGCTCAGACTTTCAAACGGTAATGAAATCAACTGCGGAATTTTCAGGGATTTTTTTGCGGGTATGTGTGTATTTTAATTCTCCGTTATCTTCGTGATTAATCTCGTACCCAGATCCTACTTGTGATTGAAATGTAGGCCGTGGGAGATCTGGGTACGAGATTACTTCGTGATTATACGACTTATACAATCGATTTATACATGCCGGGCTCGATTTTCACCGAAATCCGGTACGTTCACCGAAGCGTTGATCATCCTGATAGAAATGAAATCCGATAAAGCATGTTCTCGAACCTTCTTGGATGTTCAACACAATAAACAGAAGCCATGAAGCGAAAATCGCAGTCCACGATCACAACAAGTGTCTTTACAAAATGAACAGGTGTCGGTAAAAAGCCGACTCGGGGCCGGGGTCGGGGTCGGGGTCGGGGTCGGGGTCGGGGTCGGGGCCGTCGCCGGAGCCGGGGCCGGGGTGTTGCGTTTTATTATAAAAAGTTATATTAAAAAAAATTAAAAATAAAGATATAGAAAGTAAAATAAATAAATAATTAAATTAATCAATTAGTTTTTCAATATTCTTTGGACGTATGAACTGGTTAAATTGAACGCTCCTGATGCTGAAAGGGGAAAATTGAAATGGACAACAAAGGCGTAACGCCACTGTAGCTGAGATGTCAGAAAAGAGACCTCTGAAAAAGAGACCTCAGTAAAGAGACCTCTGCCATGGTTCGATAGAGTCTTTGATTAAGCCGACGTCCTCGGCCGTGGACGGAGGTTTTAAAACGTATGCTGAGCGATCAAGTATATTTTGTCCGTTTTGGCGCGTCATAAGATTTGCAAGGTAGGAGTCTTTTGCTATGTGTATTTTACTCGCCTATTTGCTTCGAAAGGCTTGATTTATCAACTCAGACGCATGCTACCTTGCTTTGTCCTATCATTCCAGCCGTAGAGTATGTGGGTACTTGAGCCTGAGCATTAGCTATGCCATGCTGATGAGGCCTAACAAGGCCGAAACAGCTGTCCATGGCTGCTAATGCTTGGGCTCAATCTTTGCTTTGCTAGATTTAAGGGGTAATGCCCGCTACCTTGGGGCCTTAGTGCCTTTTGAGTGGCTTCAGCTTACTTGATCACATTAATTTGTGAAGCCATTAATTTGTGAAGCCACATCTCACAAGCTTTACGTTTTCATCGCTTGTTTTATTGATATGTGGGTACTTGAGCCTGAGCATTAGCTATGCAATGCTGATGAGGCCTAACAAGGCCGAAACAGCTGTCCATGGCTGCTAATGTTTGGGCTCAATCTTTGCTTTGGTAGATTTAAGGGGTAATACCCGCTACCTTGTGGCCTTAGTGCCTTTTGAGTGGCTTCAGCTTACTTGATCACATTAATTTGTGAAGTATCCTTGTCACTCTAGCCACATCCCACAAGCTTTACGTTTTCATTGCTTGTTTTATTGATATGTGGATACTTGAGCCTGAGCATTATGAGGCCTAACAAGGCCGAAACAGCTGTCCATGGCTGCTAATGTTTGGGCTCAATCTTTGCTTTGGTAGATTTAAGGGGTAATGTCCGCTACCTTGTGGCCTTAGTGCCTTTTGAGTGGCTTCAGCTTACTTGATCACATTAATTTGTGAAGTATCCTTGTCACTCCAGCCACATCCCACAAGCTTTACGTTTTCATTGCTTGTTTTATTGATATGTGGGTACTTGAGCCTGAGCATTAGCTATGCCATGCTGATGAGGCCTAACAAGGCCGAAACAGCTGTCCATTGCTGCTAATGCTTGGGCTCAATCTTTGCTTTGGTAGATTTAAGGGGTAATGCCCGCTACCTTGTGGCCTTAGTGACTTTTGAGTGGCTTCAGCTTACTTGATCACATTATTTGTGAGGTATCCTTGTCACTCCAGCCACATCCCACAAGCTTTACGTTTTCATTGCTCGTAGAGTATATGACTTGCGGATAACGTTATTGTTTCATTTGTTTTTTGGTACCGCCATTCTTGAAACAGAATCCAGAAATCCACTGTTAGTGTACAGTTTATTAGCAGGTAATGCAGCGTTTGTTCCTCAGCGCTGCATAGGTTGCATATGGGGCTTTCTGAAATGCCGTCTCGATAAACTGTAAAGAGAGGAGTAAATAGAACCAGGCCATAGTATGTAGTGAAAGGAACATTCAAACTGAATTTTAATGCAGTTCGTGCCACTTCAAAAAATCCTGATTTTGATTTAATATGTCGCATATCTTGGTAATACCGGCGTCATACCAACTTTTGTAAAAAACAGTATTTTTTCCTACAAGAATGTTCCTGTTATTCCACACTATTTCGTTTTTAGGATCTGTTTTGGAATCGATGCCCGTTGAAATTTTGAACTCGCACCAGTAATCTAACATTTTTTATAAAATGTGGGAAGCTTATCATCAAGGTCTAGTAAACTCGCTACAAAGTTGCATTTTGTTAGGAAGGCAAGACTACCATATTTATGCAAGAGCTGGTTAGGAATTATTTTCCAGGAGGCTTGTGACTCGTCTTGAATTCTATTGATTGACCCAAGTTATTTTGAGCGCTTTTACCACGATTTTAAAATCACGCATTTTCAATCCGCCATCTTTCCTTTCTCCAACTATGGTGTTTCTTTTGATTTTAGGGGGCTTCCCAGCCCAAACAAAGTTGAAAATTAGCTTATTTATTTCTTGGATGTAGTAATCTGAAACTGGGAGAACAGAGGCTGAGTAAATTAATTTAGATAACCCAAGTGTGTTAACTATGTTAATCTTTCCATAAAGAGTTAAATTTCTCCGTTGCCAAGTGTTTAGCGTTTTCTCGAAGTTAAGTATTTTTTAACCGTAGTTCAGTCTGTTAGCACGTTCTTGGTTGCAACAGAAGAAGATACCAAGGGCGTTGATAGGTTCTTTTGGCCACTTAAAACCAAAAGGTTCATCTGTTCTGTCTTTCCATTCGCCTAACCACATAGCTTCGGTTTTAGTGGTGTTTATTTCTAAGCCAGAATGCTCTTTGAAATCATTTAACACCCTTAATAGAATCGAAACGGAGTCGAGGTCACGAACAAATACTGTTGTGTCGTCGGCGTATTGACTTATTTTGAGCTCATGTTTGTTGACTTGGATACCTTTGATAGTTGGATCATTTTTTATGGATCTAGAGAGGAGTTCTATGCCAAGAACGAAGAGGACGCCGGACAACTGACAGCCTTGTCTGACTCCCCGCTGTAGGGAGAAAAAGCTTGAAGCATGAACGTTATTCAGAACACAGCTAGTAACATTATTATAGAAAATTTTTATCCAATTTTGAATGTCTTGGCCGAAGTTGAAGAGCTGAAGTGTTTCTAAGAGATAGTTCCAATCAATGGAATCGAACGCTTTTTTGAAGTCTAAGAAAATGGTAAATGCTTTTGGTTTAGCTTATCTGTATAATGTATTAAGTCGTAGATTAGCCTTACATTTTCACCAATGTAGCGACCTTTAACATAACCAGTTTGATCGGGGTTTATTAAAGTTGGCAAGACTTTTTCAATTCCCTTGGCTATAACTTTGGTGAGAATCTTGTAATCAACGTTCAGAAGTGAGATGGGCCTTAGATTTTCCAGAAAAGTCAACTTTAATGATTCCGAATAACTTACAAACAAACGTAAAACCCTTAACAGACGTGCTTTTCTGCGTGTTATCCCTTTCAGGCAAATGGTACTTTTGAGGGTGATCACATACAAGAAACGGCACCATATACGCTAAAAATGCAATGACACACGAGCGAAAAACACGGCACTTTGGTTAGCGGGATTGAGGAAACGATATGATATACTAGCATGAAGTAGCAAATAAACGTGACATCTCAGTTACAGTGGCGTTACGCCTTTGCTGTACATTTCAATTTTCCCCTTTCAGCATCAGGAGCGTTCAATTTAATCAGTTCATACGTCCAAAGTATATTGAAAAATTAATTAATTTATTTATTTATTTATTTCTTTTACTTTTTATATCTTTACTTTATTTATTTAGTTTTAATTTTTTAATATAACTTTTTTAATGTTTTTTTGTTTTGTTTTTGTTTTTGTTTTTAATGAAACGCAACACCCCGGCCCCGGCGCCGATCCCGGCCCCGACCCCTGCCCCGGCCCCGACTCCGAGTCGGCGTTTTACCGACACCCAAAATGAACTACAGTACTACGCAACCCGGCCCCCTGAAATCAACAAACAGACAGAACGTCACGCAATATCACAGATTTCCACTAAAACGAAAAAAAAATATGGAATATTTCTCATAAAATGAGAAAAAGTTTTTCTTGTGTGTGCGTAATTTATATATCAATCCATGCCATTCCTTATTTCTTGCTCGGGATCATTTGCGGTCCAATATGGGGTACATTTGCGGTCCATTTTGGGGATCATTTGCGGTCCGGTATCATTTGTGGTCCTGGGATTATTTGCGGACCCGTACAGTTCTTTTACTTCCCACAGAGTGAAATCAAGTGAACGTATTATGAGACGGGACCTATGGTTTATCGTCCTTATATCCGAGAAGACTAGAAAGTCTAACCGTTTGAAGATGTCATTACAAAGGCAGCACTTTCTTCTCAATTATTTAAAGGAGCACTGTCACCGGTATTTTTGCTGTTTTTAGTTCAATTCTGCCAAAATTACTGCCTTTTTCCTGTTATCGTGCAAAAAATGCTCCTACGGAATCAGCAATATGAATTCCAATGAAATTTTAGCAGGGAGAGCTAACCATAATAATTTTTTTGGTGATTTTTCAATGCATCGCTTGAAATTTTGAAAAAACTTGCCAGTTTTTTCAAATTTCAATCCATTTCCATCCTCGTCATCTTAGAAGGAATACAGGAGTTTATAGTGTCAATGCAGGGCTAATGTCATTGGCAACAAAACTAGACCATTGTTTTAAGGTTTCCATTGATGCATTGGCAGTTTTAAGCCTTTTAAAGTTATGGTACAATAGCGTGACACTGCCCCTTTAAAGACCCTGTGTGTTGGTCCAGCCGGGCTTTGAAACCGCGACCTCCCGCACGTTAGTCCGGTGCTTTACCAACTGAGCTAATGATAATGATAATGATAATAATAATGATGAGCCCGTTTCTAAGAAAGCTGCAAAAGATCATCTTGTTAGGAATGGCGCACATAATAAGAAGTTTCTGTCCATTCGACGAAAACCTACTTTAGTACTAGCATGTTCCAGGCGTTTAAAGAGTAAACGGAGCGCTGTAGAACCAGCAGAGCGAGGCGAATATAAAGGAGCGAAAAAAAGAGGGAGGCATTTTTCGCCGCTTTATTTTCGCCTCGCTCTGCTGGTAATATCGCGCCCTTTTTACTATCTGAACGCCTCGAACAGGCTACTCTAGTACCTCCGGTTCTCAGCAAGCTAAGAGAGTGCAGGAAGCAATTTATAGCACTGAAAACGTTCATAATGATCTTGTTACCACCGGCATTCGTATTAATTTTAGAACAGCTACCAATAATAATTTGCTTAAGAGTTTCGCGAGTTTCAGGAGAGTTCATTTAGAATTGTCGGACATTGACTTAGATATTAAAAAGGACATGCAAATATTCGTTAAGGCATCGAGAACGCTATTCCTGGGGAACTCAAGCCAAAGCCAGGAATACTGAGCGAAGAAGTGTTTTGTAGTTTTGTAATTGTCATTATTTATACTTACGATGTTTAGACTATTTATAACGCAAATTTTTAGGCTAGCTTTTGTCACATTTTCTGGAAGCTGAGGCATTATTTTTTACAAATATTTTAAAGCTTCAAGTTAAACATGTTTAGCCTTTTACCACAAGAATTTGAATATGAAATTTATTTTTGCTTAAAGTGTAGATAAAATTTAAGAGTGCTCAAGATTTTGTTAAGAGTTGGTCATTTTCTGATATCTTTTTCATGATGATGATGATGATGATGATGTGAAGTACGCTACAGTGCGGAGATTGTGGATTGGACAATGGAAGAGTTGGCTAGCATGGAAAGAAGAACTAGGAAGATATTGACGATGAACGGCTGTCTGCACACCAGAAGTAATGTTGCGAGGCTATACCTGCCGAGGAAGGAAGGGGTAGGGGGCGGGGTAAGGGGGACAGGACTGATTGGCATTGAGGAGAGTAAAAGGAGGGAGAGCAAATCCCTGCATGGCTATCTAAGAGAAAGCTCAGAGTGGATGCTTCAAGCTGCCTTGAAGGAGCAGGTGATTGTTGTTACGAACTGAAAGAAGAAAGCCCTGCGTGGAGAGTCTGTCCAACAATATCAGATGTAGCTGGAGAGGAGTCCACTGAAACAAGACGACACATTGTCAGTGGATGCAAGAAGTTTGCCCAGAGAGAGTATAGGAAGCGCCACGACAAGGTGGCCCTGCGGGTACATTGGGAGATGTGCAGTGAGTACCGTGTACCGTGTACTATACATTGTGTACCGTGTACCGACAAGTGGTATGACAATCAACCCTACCAGCTTTGGGAAGAGGGTAAGGAATACCGAAGTAACCCTCCATATATTCCAACATTTGAACTCCCCTTTTCTTGGCGTATTCCACTTGTTCAATTTGATCTGGTGGAGCGTAAAACGTCATCTGCAAGGAAATAGCATAAAAAGCGCAAAAATCAGGTGAAAGAAATGCAACAATTCAGTTCTGTCTTTGCTTTGTTTCTGTTTTCACCTCTTAGCCCCAATGACGACCACAGCCTGCACACAGGCCCTTCATCTGGGCTATTCAGAGAGGTCGGTGCTCGGTCAAATGCTAAGGGATTGCCCTCGCTTGCCCCAATCCCGTAGCTTTTGACAGTGTGTCATTAATCGAGGCAAAAATCCTCTATGTGTTGCCCAAATGAAGAGCCTGTATGCAGGCTATGACGACCAGAGATCACTTTCACACATTCACAAGTCATGAGGAAAATAATCAAAACAGATAATGTTTCTTGACTTGCGAGAAACGTCGCCTTACTTATGGCAGGAGGGAGTACCCAGGGACCAACGAAGAGAATGATCAATTTGATCATGGGATTTAATGGTTTAAGCTTAAACTTTGAAATAGTAGTTCCATGATTCTCACAGTTGACAATTTAGCATTTCTTTGCATTAAAGCACAATGGAATACGGGCGGGATATAGGCCTCGTTCTTTATTTACGTGCTTTTGGACCTCGACTTTTGCAATTAAAGAACGAGGCCAAAATCCTGCCATCTTGACCGAACAAGCGTGGTCAATAAAGGATTTATTAAATGACTCAAAGG
The DNA here is from genome assembly GCA_016490735.1 of Pachyseris speciosa. Lineage (NCBI taxonomy): Eukaryota > Metazoa > Cnidaria > Anthozoa > Scleractinia > Pachyseridae > Pachyseris > Pachyseris speciosa. Next base: position 222,710 of record JAEMWC010000547.1, on the reverse strand, counting down.
ACGCTATTAAAAGACAGTAAAACGCGGGACGAACGGGCTATCCCGAGTGGTCAAGGTGGCTCCATCTTGACCTCGCGGGTAGCCATCACAGCAGGAGAATTGATTCAACTTGACCGCTGAAAGAGCCAGTCATATAGTACGACATGATAATGATATTTAATGTGTTAGGGTTAAGGTTAGGTTTAGACGTTTTCAAATATTATTAAGACACTTACCGTCGTTCCACCTTTTGAGGTAACGTTTCTCTTGTCAAAGTCGCATACCACGAAAGCCAGTAAATAAGTTGGCATAACTGGAGTTTTTTGAAAGAGGTCTAATTTCCAATTGTTTTTCACCCGGGTTTCTACGATGGGCATGTTTGAAATTGAGATGTATTTGGGATCATGTGCTAAGGTTACAGTGAATGTTGCTTTCAGTGCTGGCTCATCAAAGCATGGAAACGCCCTTCGTGCATCGGTGGGTTGAAACTGAGTGGCTGCAATGGTCCTACAACCAAAATATTGACGAAATAATTTAATAAGACATGACGTAAGATTCTGTTGATTAGACAACCCCGAAGAATACAGCAACGTGTTTCAGCGCGCGTGGGGCAGGAAACCAAACCAAACAATGTGGCGCTGTTTTACAATTATAGCTAAAGAACTTACACTTCAGTGCCATCTTTTCTTTTGTATGTGCTTTTGTACAATCCTGCCAAATCGTTTGTAAGCCACGCCTTGAATGCCATCTTGATCCTGTATTGTTCACCTTTCGCCAAAGCCGACTTCATGATTATGACAAAGAACTGGTTTTTCTCAAACCGGAAATGTCGCCGTATATCTAAGGCGTCTGCAAAAAAGTACAAGGAAACGAAATTGGAGAGTTTTGGAAAAGTAACCTTTAAAAACTACATTGCCTTTAGTGAGATGGTGCTTGACTATTGTGTAGGCTCTTGCGTTGATTAACACATCAAGTTGTGAATGGCCAGGCCCCTTTTATACCGGGATAAGTTGGCTATTCCAAGATGCCAACCATATGTTTAAAAACATCGTTTCAAATTTTTGATGTGCTTTCCACATCATGCGAGGTCGTCATTTAATTTTGCAAAGCTCAAAGGAAAGAGATTCGACATCCTATACACCCTTTATTTAACAATTATTCTACGAGGGTACGCTGGATATGAAGTGATCATTTCATATCCAGCAAGCCCGAGTAGAATAATTGTTTTATTAAAAACCCTACGACGCGTAATTGAGAATCTGAACAAAAAAAATAGAAAGAAAGGAACTCAGAGAAAGAGAAAACCAAAAAAAGGAAACATTTGTCCATCACATGACTAGAGAAAAAGGGCGCGAAAACCCTTCGGTGTGTTGCAACGTTACGAGCAAAGTTGAATGAAACTGTCCGAGAACAACGTTGACGCTTCAGTTTAGGGTCCTTTTTGGAAAAGGTGCAGAGATTAAGTGCTTTGAATGATTGTAAATGGTCACTAGTTAGGCAAAAAATATTCAATTATTGTTCAAAGAGGGTGGAACGGCTTTCACGTAAATGTACTAGCCGAAGGAAGCGAATTTGTAATCATCAAAACAACAGCACCATAGGCGAACTTCGTCAAAATGAAGACACAATTTCAATTTATTTTGACGGACTGGAACATTGTCTCACCAGACCTGGTCGGAAACAAGATATATGAGGGATAAGCAAGACAAATGTCCAGGTTATGCTTCAAGAAATGGCGTCTAGAAATTTGTCTCAATTCGTGCAACAAAAACTGGAATCGCGGCCGAACAGGAATAACAACAACAACAAGGACGGCGATTCTTCTCATTTTTTTACAAACATCATATCTGTGACCGGAAAGTTTGAAGCTGGTAATTGATACGTTGCATCGAGTGCAGGTCAGAACATTTTCATTGTGCGTTAATGTTTTAGTCGTGAATACGCGAAGCGTGGGAACGACTTTTGTTGGGGGTCAGAATATGCAAATTTGTCACTCACTCAGATGTAAACAAATCGATATGTCAACGGCAGACCAATAGATATTGATTTTCCGAAATACTGCCGGAACACCTCTATCGGCTTTCCTAAGTTATGTCTAAGGAGCAACAGTCGAACCGAGGAACAGAATGAAAAAAGTAAAATAAAGTAACTTTATTTCAGTTCGGATCGAACGAATAAACGGAAAAAGAAACGTTCGATGAAACAAGCGCAGCTTCTCCTCGTTCATCCAATCCACGATCTATATATGAGCCGTTCAACCCAAGATATTTTCCAAGTGTGCAGAAGAATTGACGACGGAAACTTTTGACACAAATATAGCTGCATTCGCGAAGCATTTTCCGTGTTGGAAATAATATTCTAACGAAAACAACGCAATCTAAAATTAAATCATTTTTGAGCGGCGCCATTGCGTCTAGTCACAATGTAAACACAATTTTGCTTTGAGAAATCCTCTTCTTTTTAAGTAAACGCGCCATTTATTCAGGGATGTTACTAATACCGGGAACGGGGAACGGGAGTCTGGGAACCAGAGTACAGCGGTAATCCGCAAAAAATTCAAAATGTCGGACGAGAAAACAGAGAAAATATGAAGCTAACTTGCCGTTTGCAGTGCAATCTCGTACCCAGAGTCCTTGGGCTGTTTGGTCAGTGGGTGGACGCCCGGAGAGACTCTGGGATAATGGACCGCCATTTTCCCAGAAAATCTGGGGTAAAACAATGGAAGCCATTACGGGCCAGCCAATCAAAAAATTTGATTTTTTCCATTATCCCAGAGTCTCTTCTGGCGACTAACCGTTGGCCAAAGAGCCTGAGGACTCCTGGTACGAGTTTGTTTGCAGTGTAATTAGACGACTCGTATTCCTGGGTGAGAATTTAAGGTCAACGGTTCTGCAATGGTTGCCACCATTTGTTTTAGCGATTCGTTTTTTCCCTTCCTGAGATCGTCATTTTACGCCGGATTTCGTGCACGAAAGTGTTCGTATAGCCCAACATCATTATCAGCAGAAAAGCAGCGAGGAGGTAACAGATCGAGATAACACAAGGAACGTAGAAAACTTAATACACGGTATATTTATTAAAATTACTGCATGCAGAGATACATACAATTACCACTGAACAAAGAGTGAATAAATAAGCTTGTTTGTACAAATACAAATATAATAATAATAATAATAATAATAATAAACGATTTATTAGTAGTACTTCCACAAGGTGGCTCTTCGCCTACTAATTACAAATCTCAAATCAAATCAAATTAAATCAAATGTTGGTTTTTGAGGAGAGGGGAAACCCGGAGTACCCGGAGAAAAACCTCTCGGAGCAGAGTAGAGAACTAACAAACTCAGCCCACATATGACACCGAGTCCGGGAATCGTACCCGGGACACATTGGTGGAAGGCGAGTGCTCTCACCACTGCGCCAACCCTGCTCCCCTACAAGCCAAAACATCAGGAAATCCTGGGTTCAAACCATTTACGATTTTACATCAGGAAATGCAAGTTACAATATAACCTTGTGTGAATGATATATGAAATAAATAATATGTGAACTGCGGAAATGAAATCACATGAAGAATGATCCTCGCAGTTGTGAACGCAATTTATGCAATTGCGAAAAGAAGCCTGAAAAAATTCAGGACTTCAACGGGGTTTGAACCCGTGACCTCGCGATTACCGGTGCGATGCTCTAACCAACTGGGCTATGAAGCCACTGACGTTGGGAGCAGGTCAATTGTGGGTTCATATGTTCCCGTGAAAGAATTGAGTGTGACTGATATATGAAATAAATCATATGTGAACTGCGGAACTTTCGCAATTGCATAAATGGCGTTCACAACTGCGAGGATCATTCTTCATGTGATTTCATTTCCGCAGTTCACATATGATTTATTTCATATATATCATTCACATTCATTTCTTTCACGGGAACATATGAACCCACAATTGACCTGCTCCCAACGTCAGTGGCTTCATAGCTCAGTTGGTTAGAGCATCGCACCGGTAATCGCGAGGTCACGTGTTCAAACCCCGTTGAAGTCCTGCATTTTTTCAGGCTTCTTTTCGCAATTGCATAAATTGCGTTCACAACTGCGAGGATCATTCTTCATGTGATTTCATTTCCTCAGTTCACATATGATTTATTTCATATATCATTCACACTCATTTCTTTCACGGGAACATATGAACCCACAATTGACTTGCTCCCAACGTCAGTGGCTTCATAGCTCAGTTGGTTAGAGCATCGTTCCGGTAATCGCGAGGTCACGGGTTCAAACCCCGTTGAAGTCCTGAAATTTTTCAGGCTTCTTTTCGCAATTGCATAAATTGCGTTCACAACTGCGAGGATCATTCTTCATGTAATATAACCTTGTATCGATAAACCTTTAAAGAACAGCAAAAACGAAGCATAGAAAGAATTTTAAAATATTATTTTATTTTTAGTCAATTGTCTTGTTTGGAAGTCCCTCAAAAGAGCTTTAAAAACATGTTAAAATAGGAAAGATATAAGGTTTCTAACCCTCGGCTGGTTAAAAAATTGTCTTTTAGTGAAAATAGCATTACTATTCTTGGACAATATTTTCCATTTTTTCAACAAATCATTTTTAAATGACAACTTACTGTCATGAAAATCAACCACAGGGCACCCAGACAATCTGTTTATGTAACCCTTTGGTTTTTTTTAAGTAAATGAATATGATTTACCATATAGTTTTCACGCTCTACCAATGAATTGCTATTAAATAAATGTATTGACCAATGCTAAATGAAAGTTAAATTGCCTTACCTGTGGTGTACTGTCATCCTTTTGCCTCAGAAGTGATAATTTTAAGCGATTTTGATGGGTTTTGTCTTCACCATTGACTGTGCCTGACTGTTTCTTATTGTTGGAAGTCATAATAATTGTTAAATTGTCTGCTAAAGTTTTGCTTTCTTTGCTGACAATGTAATTGTAACTCATAGCTGAATCCAATAATTAGTCCAAGATTCTCTTGCATGTAGATGCCATTAAGGTATTGTTGTTGTGAATTCATATAAGATCATGTTTTTGAAACGGTTGATTACCTTGGTTTTGTCTTAATCACTAAACTTAAAGTGCTACTACGATCAGAAAATCAATTGTCTTTTTTCTTCAAATTTCGAAAGTGTGTTTGCTTAACACCCGATTCGCGAAATTTCAAGCTTCAATATCAAGCAGAAGACTGTTTACTTTGAGTGCAACTTTTTAATTTAACGGTCCGCCATTACTCACGTTCGTAACTGACCGATGAGGCCTCGGAGAGCTGGATCAAAGATAAAATGACGTCATATGCTAACTGGTTTAAAATTGCAGTGTGTGAATGCAGCTTATTAAGCATGCAAAACACGAGTTTGAGAGTCTGAAAGCTCAAAGTTCCCGTGCTGCATACTAAATCAGCCGGGTTTACACACACTGCATTCTTAGTCTTGTGAGCTTTTTACGTCATTTTGTCCTCGATCCAGTTCTCTCAAGATTTTGAAGTTAGTAATGGCGGATCAATAAATGGAAATATTTCAGTCAAAATAAAAAAGTGATTTCTCCAAATTAAAGCTTGAAATTTAGCGAGTCGGTTGTTAAGCAAACACACTTTCGAAATTTGAAGAAAAAACAAGTGATTTTCTGATCGTAGTAGCACTTTAAATAGAAACTACTCCAGTGTCTTGGCTAAAAAAGGAATGGTTAAGACAAAAACAGATTTTATGTTTTACAAAAATCTGACTTTCATGAGATGGGACAGGGATAACTATTGACCTGACACCTTTTGTAGCATTACAAGGCGTTCATAGTTCCTAAGAAGTAGGCAGTTTGGTATGGTATTGCTGAACATGTCGGCTGCATCCTGATAAAAGTGCACTTGCTGTGAGGCCTATTACAGGTGTTTCAGTGAATGATGTTGGAAAACAGGCCCTTTGGTATTAACAATTCACCATCAAGCAGATCAAAGCTAGACAGTCTGACTGTGTTTCTTGGGTTTTTCAAAGTTGCAAAATTCAGTAATATGTTAATTTTACCAGCATTGTGGGCAAAGAAAAGGTACCGAAATAAAATTCACGAAGCAAAAGTTGGGGAAAATATGTGTGTACTATTATGCTGATGATTTCTTAAAATATGATCAAAGTGTTGATGGAACAGTGATGATACACACGAGCTGGGCAACAACACTCCTGCGTTTCCCATAAATAATCTTTCTGGGCTAACAACAGAAAAAGGAACGAAAATTGAACAGGTAGAAAATCACGTCGAGATAAGAAGGTTAACATAACCCTGTATTGTTGAAATCCGGCGTAAAATGACGATTTCAGGAAGGGAAAAAGAGAATCGCTAAAACAAATGGTGGCAACCATTGCAGAACCGTTGACCTCAAAATTCTCACCAAGGAACGAGAGTCATCTAATTACACTGCAAACGGCAACTTAGCTTCATATTTTCTCTGTTTTCTTGTCCGCCATTTTGAATTTTTTGCGAATTACCGCTGTACTCTGGTTCCCAGACTCCCGATCCCGGTTCCCCGTTCCCGGTATTAGTAACATCAGCTCAAAAGAGCTGGACGTTTAAACGCATTAAAAAATTGTTTAAAAACTTTCAGAAAGAGTTTTCACGTGTTAAAATGCCGTTTTCTAGAGTCACCTTGGCTTAATCCCCCTTATCGAAAATAAGGTCGATCATATATCCACGACTTCTTCACAGTTGTACTTTTATGAGGAAGTGAGCATAGTTACAGATTGATTACGCCGACACTTGTTGTTGAATACATATTTTCAATTTCGGTATTTCGTAAATGAAAGTGCGTTTTGCTATAAGCTAAACATCAACAGCCAGGAAAATTTTCTTAGCGCTGCAAGAAATTATTTTTTAACACGATCCCAGCACTGTTTCTGTTTACAAGCAGGTAGGGTAACCCTAGACGTATTAGAAACTTGGTTCCCCGTGAGACTCTTATTATGATTTATAAAGCTCTCATCCAACCTTACTTTGATTACTGTGGCTCTGTATCGGGCAGCATAGGTGTGTGTCAATCTGAGAGACTCCAAAAACTACAAAATAGGGCTGCAAGCTTAATCACTTTCTCTGACTTAAATATTAGATCGTCCACTTTACCCAGTGACCTCGGTTGGGATTCCCTGGAGCGAAGGCGTTCTAAGCAACTAGCAATCATTTTGTCTAAAATTGTCCATAATCTTGCTCCGACTCGTTTAAACAGTCCTTTAAAAACTACATCCAGTGTTCACTCACATAACCTAAGAAATTCAAAATACAACCTTTTCGTTCCTAGACCGAGTACTGAAGCAGGCAAACGAAGTTTTCAATATCGTGGCTCTGTTCTCTGGAACAGCTTGCCTTTGAGCGCTAAGATTCAGCCAACTATTAGTTCCTTTAAGTCATGTATTTAATTAATATTGATAAGAAGCCATAAGTAATAAAGAGTATTTATAGTCTTGTAATAGCTATAGCCTATGTAATAGCCTTGTACAGACAATAAACTTAGTTCGATAATTTAATTGGTTAAGTAATTAATTAATTGTTTTTAAAACACGGCTCGATGGAAGAGCATGTAAATGAATTGATACCGTGTATAAATAAAGTTTTACTACTTACTACTACCTAGCGCTAGGGTTACCCTAGCACTAGGGTGTGCGAGGGTATCCGCGAAGAAGCGGTGTGCGGAGAAGCGCGGATCTCGCACACCTCTCCAACACGACCTGCAACGGGTAT
>JAEMWC010000547.1:205000-210000 GCA_016490735.1 Pachyseris speciosa | reverse complement strand
TTAATTAATTAATTAATTAATTAATTAATTAATTAATTGAGAAGAAATATCACATGCAATTATTGCATTGACATCCAATAAAATTTTGCTTCTTTAAAAGGCTACGGAAGGATGCAACCTTCTGTGCCTTCTTTATGGATGCTGGTAGTCGTAATAATAATAATAATAATAATAATAATAATAACAACATTATTTGTATAGCGCTCTATACAAAAGTTCTAAAGCGCTTCACAATAACAGAAGAAAATAGAATTATAAAACTGACATTACGTAATGAATAAAATAACGTTTAAAAAGATAAGTTTTTAAAGATGACTTAAAAGTGCTGACACTGGAGCTACGCCTAATATAGCTAGGAAGACAGTTCTATAACTTTCGGTCTCCATAAGTTTTCAGATTTGATTTAGGAACTTGAAGCAGAAATTTAGATGAGGATCGTAATAACCTATTTGTGGTGTATAAGTGTAGAAGGTTACTAATGTAACAAGGAGCTAAGTTATTAAATTATTTAAAAGTAATGCGATGTTCAACGGGCAGCCAAAGCTCCCTGAGTAATGGCGTGATATGGTCAAACTTGCTACCACCTAAAATTAAGCGAGCTGCGCAATTCTGAACAAGCTGTAATTTATGTAAAAGGCAGCGAGGAAGACCATATAGTAATGAATTACAGTTGTCGAGTCTTGAGGTAATAAAGGCATTAATTAAAATCTTTGTATGCTCGGTAGATAAAAATTTTCTAATACGATAAATATTAATTTGTGAAAGCTGTAATGGCTAGTCTGACAATTGTTGTTTCGTCGCTGCCAAGCGACTCTTCAGAGACCTTCCTGATATCTGGCAAACTCGTTGAGCATCTCGCTCAAAGTCCCGTTTGCAATCAGTTCAGCACAAGCAATCTGGCCTTATATCGCATAAGGATTCCCGACCGCTAAATATTCACGAGAGCATTGTAATAATTGTGAAAACTTGTGAATAACTTGTGAAAACTTAACTTGTGAAAAACAACAGTTGTCAGACTAGCCATTACAGCTTTCACAAGTTAAGTTTTCACAAGTTATTCACAAGTTTTCACAATTATTACGATAAATATTACGAATATTAAAATAACAGGACTTGCAAATATTAGTAATGTGGCGCTCAAAGTTGAGCACACTGTCGAACGTGACACCAATGTTCCTGGCATACTTTGATGGAAGAATCACGGAGCCATCATCAAGTGCAACAGGTGGGAACTGCAGAGTAGGTCTAAATGGAGATCCAATGATCAGGAGTTCAGTTTTGTCACCGTTTAACTTCAATTTATTTGAAGACATCCAGGAAGAGATATCCGATAGACAGGCTTGAATGCGAGAGACCACTGACAGACAGCAAGAAGAAGAATCAAAAGAAAAATAAATCTGAGAATCATCTGCATAGAAATGAAATTCCATTCCATGTTGACGTATTATGTCATCCAGCGGAGAAGTATATAACAGGTACAGGAGCTGTCCCAAAACAGATCCCTGTGGAACACCAAAAGCGACATCAATAGAAGAGGAATTACAACCATTGATGCATACATATTGTAATCGATTTTCAAGATAGGATCGAAACCATTGTAGAGCCTTTCCTTTGATGCCAAAACTAGATTCCAGTTGATGAATCAGAATACCATGGTCAACCGTATCAAAGGCGGCAGATAGGTCAAGCAGTAGCAGGACAACAGTTCGTCGGTTGTCAACGGCCTTTAATATGTCATTGTGTACTTTCAGAAGTGCGGATTCCGTGCTGTGGTGGTGCTTATAGGCTGATTGCAAGGATTCACCAAGATTATAATCATTAATGTAATTAACAAGCTGAGCGGCCACTACTTTTTCAATTACCTTTGAAATAAAGAGCAAATTTGAAACAGGACGAAAGTTTTTAAAGTCGTCGGTATTAAGGTTTGACTTCTTTAAGAGTGGTATAATCATAGCAGTCTTAAGTGCCACAGGCATAAAGGAGAAGAAGAGGCAGACATCCAGTAAGAACCGAGGCCGGAACAGGATCCAACGCACAAGACTTAGCCTTGTAGGACATGAGCACGGTGGCTATGTACTCGGTCGAAACTCTATAATAATAATAATAATAATAATAATAATAATAATAATAATAATAATAATAATAATAATAATTTATTAATTTTTTTTAACATTTAATGATCAAAAGCGCATTACAATGTTAAGATATACTAAGTATGTACATAAACAAATTTAACAATAATAAAATAATTTAAACACTAAAGGCTAAAAGCTAACTTAAAAAGATATGTTTTAAGACAAGATTTAAAAGTTAAAATAGAGTCGATATTGCGCAGACTTGCTGGGAGCGCGTTCCACAGTGTAGGCGCAGCTACACTAAAAGATCTATCGCCGAAAGATTTTTTCATTTTCCCTGCTGGATGTAATAAAATAATACCTGAATTAGAGCGCAGTGAATAGCGTAGGTGCTTTCTTACATTAATTAAATCGCTAATGTTAGCTGGTGCCATACCATTCAGTGCTTTAAAAGTTAAAAGTAAAAATTTAAAATGTATTCTATATCTAACTGGTAACCAGTGTAATTCTTTTAAAACAGGCGTAATATGGTCATATTTGCGGCTCGAAGTTAGTAACCTAGCTGCTGCGTTCTGTACTCTGCAGTTTTGTTATCTCACAATCTGGAAGTCCATAAAGAAGTCCATTACAATAGTCTATTCTGCTCGTGACGAAAGCGTGCAAAACCATCTCTAATTTATCTCTTGCTAAAAATTTACTTATTTGCTTAATATTGTGGAGCCAGAAAAATGCCGCGCTACAAGACTTGGAAATACGGGTAGACATGGAGAAGTTAGAGTCAAACCAGGAGCCAAGATTGCGCACTTCAGACACGGGCTTAATGTCTGTTGTGCCAACACGGACTGTACAAGGATTAATTTTCAACAGTTGCTGTCTAGATCCGATAATAAGAAATTCAGTCTTGTCATCGTTAATTTTTAGTTTCTCCAGGTACATCCATTTTCTTAAATCACTAATGCATCTTTCCATGGCGCACACCGCCTCTGCCTGATCCGACGGACAGTTGGGCTTAAAAGACAGTATATTGTATTATCTCGAAGAGCTTTGAGGCATAAACCACAAAAAGAAGCGGCCCTAGACAACATCCTCGGGGAACACCGAAGCGCAAATCGAAGCTATCTGATTTAACCCCATCAAACAAAATACGTTGGCTACGTCCTAACAAATACGACGAAAACCACTCTAAAGCCTTTCCACGTATACCGAAGCTTGTGTTCAAGCGTCTAAGTAAAATTCCATGATCCACTGTATCGAATGCAGCACTTAAATCTAGGAGGACAAGTAGCGTAACGCGCTGCGAGTTCATGCTCAAAAGAATATCATTAGCGACTTTGACTAACGCTGTCTCCGTACTGTGGTGTCGACGATATGCAGATTGCAACAGCGGATAAAGACCTGACCGGACGATGTGGTCGTATGTCTGATTAAATACAGCACGCTCTGTAAGCTTAGAGATGTAGGCCAAATTGCTCACGGGACGCAAGTTCTTAAACACTGAATCTAGACCCTATTTCTTCAGCAGAGGTATAACCACAGCCTCTTTCCAGCTTACTGGAAAACTTCCTGAATCCAACGAAATGTTAATTATCTTCGTAATCACTGGAATAAGAGGTTCAATACAGGACTTTAGTAGAGGTGTGGGGATAGGATCGAGGCAGCAAGACGTAGATTTAGAGTTCGCAATAAGCACGCACACATCATCTTCGGTCAGAGGCGCAAATGTCTCAATAAATAATGGAGTTGGTGAATCACTATTGGTACCACTATCGTCCGGGACAGCACACTGATCAAGCTCATCCCGTAGTCGAGTAACTTTTTGCACAAAGTACCTCCCTAAGTCATTTGCAAGCGCTGATTTATCCGCATAGTCTGAGAAACGTAGTGTGTTCTTTTCCACTAAAAGGTTTTTCACAGCCCGAAATAACTTTCCTTGATCATCGGCATTTTGATCGATGAATTCAGCGAGAAAAGCTGATTTAGCTTCTTTCAGCAAATGCGTGACATAATTTTTGTGTCTTTTAAATGAGTCCCGATCAGCGGCAGTCCCAGTTAACCTCCATCTCCTTTCGGCGCGCCTACGCACTCTCTTGGCTTCGCGGAATTTCATCCGAGTACCAAGGCACTTGGGTTCTAACGGTCACCGTTTTGGTCTTAAGAGGAGCATATCGATCTAGTAGTTCAGCTAGTGTGGTGTTATAGCAGTCTACCAGTTTGTCAGGCTGGGATGGTGGGTCCTGACACAATCTAGAGGCAGACAGATCCTCCATAAATGCTGTAGTATCAATAGCTTTCGTTTTCCTGAAAGACACCTCTTTCCTGTACAGTTGTGGTTTTGAAGTGTTGATTGAGAATAGCACCGAACAATGGTCAGAAAAATAAGTGTCGGGTTGGACATCTCGTATAAGGCGAGAATCCGAGGATCGAGTTATCAATAGATCCAGGGTATTGCCGGACACATGAGTTGGAAAATCAATGTGTTGCTGTAAGCCCATTGACGAAAGTAAGTCAAGAAAACGGACAGCATCGTTGTCCAACGGTACATTGACGTGGATGTTAAAATCACCGGCAATTATCAGCGGTTCAGTTGTCATGACGATAGATTCGAGAAACATACTCTCAGTAACCGGATGATTGAGCGAGTAAGGAGGTCTGTAGATGACAACTAGGCGTAGACGAAACGAGCCAGAGGTAATAATCCACTCTGAGTATTCAAAGGATGTTAGTTCACATTGACACGGTATAGATGGAATTGCTGAATAAGTTGCATCAGCAATAAGCTGGGGCAATCCTTCTCGAATGAGGCGAATCTTATTGTTAAAAAATGAGTTGAATTGATCAGCTAAATCGGCATCAGAACAGGCAGAAGGATAGTGAGGTTCAGCTTTCTTATGAAGAAGACTTGTGAAAGCTTGAAAAAGGACTCGC
>JAEMWC010000547.1:197500-202500 GCA_016490735.1 Pachyseris speciosa | reverse complement strand
AGTTTTATGCCCCAGCCGCGCAAGTTTTGAATTCGCAAAGTGATGAAGAGTACGACGAGGCGTTTGGGAACCAAGAAATGCCAACACCGCGGGAAGATACGCCGAAGGAATGTTTTTGGGAAAAAATGAAGGATAGGAGGGAAATGGGTTGGGGCGCTGTTCTTGATGAACTTTTGAATGATTCTTTGGTGATGGATTTAGTTGCTGGGATAGAAATGGGAGAAGACGAGGACAGGTTTAATAAATGGAAAAGGGCTCACGGCTGCAAAGACGAAGATTCCCCCTTATGTAAGCATTGTTGTCATTTTGAATTTGAGTGCGGGGGCTGCAAGGAGGCAAACGAAGAAAATTGCACACATTGCAAAATAAATAAATTGAATCAAGAGGGCCATGAAGCAATACCTTGTTTATATTGTGATGATTTTGAATTTATATGTGATTGTCATGAGAAATACAGCACTTTAGAATATGATGGGCCAATATATTACTACGAAGGGGGGGGAGGGGGCGCCCTATTGAACAAATATTTTTCCAAGAAATACGGACAACACCAGAGCACAACAGCTGTGGAACTCTTTACCTCGCCAAATGCAAGAGGCATTGCTCGTTTTTATGGAAGAGCTTGAGGATACTCTTGCAATCGGACACACCTCCCCCGATTGGGTTGTCCAGCGCGCAATGCTCGCTTTTTACGAACTATTCAACGCTTATGTCAACTGTGCATTCCACAATGCAGAGGAAGAGGAGGATCCGCACAAACCAGACTGGGACGCTTTGGAACGCGAAGCAGACAGGTTGGAAGAAGAAAAATATCCGTCCTGTTTCCCCGAACACGAAGACAACGGCTGTCTTGGATGTGATTAATTGTTGTGTTCTTTAAAATTTCCACTGGCAATCTGAACACGAATAACTTTCAGCACCTTTCAAAAATTTCAAATTTTTTGGGTGCCAGTTTGTCTGATATTATGCAAATGTTTCTGATTCCACCCAAGACTTTCCCTTTCTTCCAACTTGAAAGCAAAAAAAAGAATTTTTTCCTTTTATTCCCACGGAAGCCTCCACAAAAAAATCCATCACCTTTTTCTTTTTGTCGCACACATTTAATTGGACTGCGACTGATTGTTGTGTCGGACTTTTGAACAAAATGTTTTTTATATGCAAGTATGATTGCTTTGTTGGTAATCCTTTTCCATTTCGTGCAAGACAAACTCGTGCACCCAATCGTCCGCCAGGTGCAACAAGAAATGGATCGTGTTGTCGATGAAATGTTTGTACAAGGTACACCCATTTGAAGAAAGGAGGAACACGAAAAATGACACGCCGACGTTTGCGAGCCGAAGCGAAAGAAACGATCAGCGAGTTGTTCGAAGAGTTTGACGCGGCTATTTCCGCTCTTCATCTTTTCCACCAAACGTCTGTGGAAGAAGACCAGTTTTCACCCAAAATCACACCCATTGTCGCACCGTTGGAAAGGAGCGTAGAAAGTTTTTTCAAGACAGTTTGTGGGACGTCAAACTTATTGAAGAAGCAAAAAAAGAAAAAGAAGCTTTTTTGGATATATTAGACGAACTTTGTTCTCTCACAGACAAAACAACAAAAGAAATTCCATGGCTACTGACCCCAAGTCCCAACTTCTCTTTCGTGTAGATAGCATTTCGCGCCAAAGCATGCCTCCGTTGTCTCTCTTTCCACGGAACCGCATCCAAAGCTTTCACCATTTACCTGTCAGCGGCATGCTTGCATTTTTTTTCGTCCTCACCATATTTTTTTGCCCGGTGTCCACAACTGCTGTAATCCACATCGTGTTGCATCGCAATCGCATCCGTTGCGCCAGTCGGTTTCTGTAACACTTCCAAGATCTCGCCCGTTTCAGGGTCAAAGCTCAGCTGATGGTGCAAAGGATTGTAAGATCCGGTGTAATGGTGGCCGGGGAGGGTCCAACCCCCTTTGGCGCAAGCAGTTTCCCAATCAATGCATGAACATCTACGCCCGTTCCATAGTAGTTGCGCAGGGTTTTCTTAAAAACATCCGCGAAACCGCGGTGTTGGGGGATGGCTTTGCCGAAAGCTTTCAAAAACTTTGTGTCAGTTGCGCCGTTTTTGTCTCTCGTTTTTACAAATGGGATTTTTATACTTTTTATAATGTTCAACGTTTACATAGTTATTATTTGTGTATTTTCCGTAAGGGCACACTTAATTTGGAGCCTCGCTCGGTTGTGTTTTGGAAGCCAGAGCTGCATGTCTTTGACCACAATTCGCCGTCCGGTGTTGCCGTCCTGAAAAATCATTTCTTTATCGGTCTGCAGTTCGATTTCGAAATCCAACTTCAACGGGGTGAGGAGTCTGTCTTCCAGCTCTTCGAAAAAGGAATAATGGTTGAGTGGAATCAAAGTTTTGACGTTCCCCGCCCCGCGCGAGCGTACGTGCCGCGCCCGGATCCCGTGATTGGTGGCGGTGTCGCTCGTTGCGGTCGTGTTGTCGGTGTCGAGGTACCAAAACTCTCTCTTTGCCACCGTTTGGGCGTAATCATTGGAGTACTCCAGCAGGGTTTTCACAAAGATGATTTTGTGAACGTCATTGGCCGTGTAACGCAGTTTCCCTGCGGACTTTACACTCAATTGCTTGATCAGCGAAAAGGACCCATTCAAGGGCGCCGTTTCCACATCGTCCGCAATGTTGGCCCCGTCGGCGAGAGCCTCGAACCGGTACTCCACCAAGAAATAAGCATTGAACCAGTCGCGGAAAACATCTCGGTCCGTCACAGAGAACTTGATTCCATGTTTCTCTTGGTGCTGGCCGTTGGCCGGCATTTTGAGCGGGGTGGAGAGATTGTAACGCTCGTAATCGACCCGTTCCAGATACTGCGGCGTTCTGAACATGGTGTATACAATTTCGAAAAAGACGGTTGGCGAGAACTTGAGTGAACTTCCACATGGCGTCTTTCCCTTTCTTCTGCGAGGGTCTCCGCCTTTGGGCGGAATTTCCTCGCCCACTCAACAGTTGCCGGATCTGTTTTCGCACCAAGTTCGCTAACTTTCGCAAGGGTTTTTCGTGCTTCTTTGTTTTTAGAGGCAGCCGCCTCTCTCTCGGCTAGCTGGACAAGGGGCGCAAGGACGTCGCGGATCACACCCGTGCCCTTGTGTTTGAAGCGAAACCGCCCGAAGAGGGGGGTCGAAGATTTTTGTCCACTCACTCAAACGAGGCATTCGCGTATACCTTTTCGAGAAATTTTTCAGACGGCTCCGACATAGCGGATCACGAGGGACAAAGCCATGTCGGAGCCGTTGAGGTCCAAAGTGTTGTTCGCCCCATCCGAGATCCGGATCCGCACACTGTCGATTTGCATTTTGTTGATGGGGTGAAATTCGAGGTGAAAAAGTTCCTCCTTGAATGGAAAACTGACGGGAAGATCCACGGTGGAAATGTTGAAGAAAACATCAGCCGGGACGTTTTTCACACTCCTTGTGATCAAATCGCAGTGAATGAAAACCCAATCGACGCCTCTCGTGATGTTCGGGAGCTTGTCGCCGACAAAACTTTTCGAATCTTTCAAGATTTTTTTGTCGAAGCCGAGCAGGTCCGCGAACTCACAGACGGAAAGGTCGAGTTCATAGTCTTTCGCGATCCCAAGCACCACCCGGTAAATCGACAAATCGAAGTACAGATTGAAGATGTACTTTTTGTCGGTGGCATCCGGGTCGACGTACCCCATGTGCGCCTGCAGAAAGGAGGTGAGGTAGGTAGGTAGGTAGGTAGGTAGGTATACTTTATTTAAATCAAGAAACACGCTTGCCCCAACAACACTTAGCTGGTTTCCATGGAGGGCGTGCTTATACGGACATAAAAATGAAACTAAAGCTAATACTACGAATTAATAATATGATAAATCTAAAACTACGAAAAATTCAGCTAACAACGAGAACTAACCGTTATAAACTAAATATTAAAAAGTATTAGGACATAACTAACACAAGATTATATAGCATGACATGACCCGATTACGTTTTGATATATTTATTAAATGAAAATATCAATTCCGCTAGTTTTGTTTCATTTGGGAGTTGGTTCCAAAGCATCGCGCCGCTGTATTTGAAACTTCTTTTTAGAAACTCTCTCTTCGGTTTAGGAAGTGTCAGATCTGTAGCACTATTTCTAAGATGGTAATTAGTCTGATCAACATTCCTTCTACCAAAAGAGTTCCTGAGGTCGGGCGCAGTGTCGTCATTTAGTATTTTAAACATCAATGTTGATTTGAGCCGCCTCACATCAAGTGTGTCCCAAGAGAGGGTCTCGATTATTTCAGCGGAATGAATATCATAACTGGCACCAGTAAGAACTCTAGCAGCGCGAGATTGAAATCTTTGTAACTTATCTTTTAGTAATTTGCCGCAGTTGTCCCAAAGAGGGGAGAAATATTCAAAATAAGCCTGTACTAGGCTCTTAAAAACCTTTTCATGCGTATTTACAGGAACAAAGGGCTTGATACGTCTCATCGCTCCAATGCCCGCACTGGCCTTCTTACAAATCATGTCGATATGGCTATCCCAACTAAGTCTTTCATCTATCTGAACCCCTAGGCATTTATGTGTATCAGCTCGAGTTATGGGTGTATTATTTACTACAACTGGTTGTTCGGTATTCTTATTGTTCAAATTATATGAAGAGCCAATAAACATCAATTTAGACTTAGAGGGGTGCATTTGAAGTTTACTTTCTATAAGCCAGTTGCGGACATGAGCGAGGTCAGAATTTAGTTTAATGACAAGTTCGTTGGCATCTTAAGAGGATGAGAAGATCTGGGTATCATCTGCATACATACATGGAGTAGTTAATCTTAAACACTCACGAAGGTCGTTAATATATAATAAGAACAACAATGGACCCTGGATTGAGCCCTGAGGCACGCCACAGGTGATTGCTTTCTTGGATGAGAGTTGTCCATTAATACTGCATTGCTGCTCTCTATTTGTCAAATAAGATTCGAACCACTTCAGTTCTATG
>JAEMWC010000547.1:177500-195000 GCA_016490735.1 Pachyseris speciosa | reverse complement strand
TGAGAGGATTGTAGGCTGAGAGGATTGTCGACGGTTTCACGGCTGCTTAAAACTGGGAAGCGATGATTTATTGTTAATTTTGTTGCGTTAGTTGACACATTCCCCTCGTCAACAGTTTCACAATTACTTAGAACTGAGAAGTGATTGTTTGTTGTTAATGTTGTTGATCGGCTTCCCAAGAGGATTGATCGAGGTTGTTGATCGACCTCCCAAAAGGATCGAACGTCTGTATGCACATCATTTTTGCTAGTCTCTTGGATTGAATGTTTATTTTCCTTATTGATTTCATTATTTAGGATTCTTAGAGCCGTTACCAAACTTTTATTTTCGTCATGGACTGAACTCGCTTCCCGCTTCAAAGACTCTTAACTGTATTGAAGATCACTTAGCCTCTGTCTAAGAGCGCGATTTTCGTCTCGGAGTCTCGTTAATTCCGATGGCCGGAGCTCCTCGTTGGTAATAGTTTCCTCGCTAAACCAATTGCTCAACAACGATCTTGTATTTCCTTCGACCTGCTTTTATAAAATCACCAAGTCGAGTTTAATGCCCTGTATTTCAGCAGACAATTCTCGATTCAGCCCTTTGCAGCCTCAATTATCTAATCTACTGCCCTCCCTTAGAAGTCATTACCTGTTGTTTATCGCTACGGATGACTTCAGGCACAGATGGTGGACTTTTTGATCCTTGCGAGAGGGCTTTAGCTTCGAACGTCGATGTATCGCAAGAATCAACGATGGAGTCGTCTGATAATGCCCCCGACTGGCAGCTGTGTCCATTTGATGCAAGGGGTCCACGACCGCCCGATTGCAACAAAGTTGAATTTGATAAAAGTGAATCACTATCGTCGATTGGCTTCTCAGTCCTGTTGCGCTGAATCAAGTTAACTAGTTGCTCCTTCAATAAAGGACCGTCCTTCCCTTGAAAAGCAAGAGTTAATTGCTTTCCACGATACCACGTTATCGTCAATCGATTGTTATAACTTTTAAACGTCTTCGCTGCTCCGCCAGGTGACGACCATTTCCCCTGTTGCTGAATAGTTTCTTCCACAAATTTCTTCAAGGTTTCCAGGTCGCCATTCTAGATCAGACGTTCACCTTTAATTAGCAGATTTTCTAGTTCAGAGCTATCATGTTTAATCGAAAACAGTACGGCATTTGTGTTCTCCAAGGAACTGTTGTCGGAGCTAATAAAAACAGGACCGTCCGACATGATACATTGGATACGTTGGTGTAGTCGTACATCCCGTCGGGGAAAGTCAAAGTTTTCCAAGCCTCGCCCTTTTTCCGCCATTTGAGCTGGTTGTTGTTGTACCGCGCTGCCACGTTGTGCCAAGAGTAAGTCATCGTGATGAGTTTCTTGAGGGCGACTTTGTATCTCCGGCTGGGTTGGAAGAAAATGCGCTCGGGGAAGAATATCTTGAAATCGTGGGTCGGTTGGTCGCCGCGCCCCGGTTGCAGCTTCGCGAGCCTGGAGTCGAGCAGCAGGTGCAGCTCGTTCATCGTATATAATCGTGGGAAATCTTCTTCGCTTGCGCCTCAGTCAAGAAGCTGCGACGGGTGAGTTCGGAAAATAGCTTTTGATGTCTCGCCGGAGTTTGGGGGAGGTGTTTCCGGCCCGGAGCGAGCCCAGCATCACATACAAATCGTTGACCATTGCTTCGAAGTCTGCCCCTGCCCCACTTCCCTCCATCTCTTCTTCGTCCCATTCTTCGTCCCAGTCTTCGTCATCATTGTCGTCATCGTCGGCAACAGAGGGTCTGCGGGAAGAAATTTCTTCGAAAGCCTTTTCCAAGGGTGACGGCTCGCGGGCGGGGAGTTTTCGTGTGGGGCTTTTTTTCAACCTTTTTCTCCCCTTTTGAAGCTGACCTTCCGACGGTGTTCTAGCGGGCGGCGACAGCGGTCGGTCGACTTCTCTTCCAGCGATAATCGCGTCTCTCTGTCTTTTGATTTCCACCAAAGACCAGTCTTTGTATTTTCCGCTCTTCACCGTTTTATGGCCACTTCTCTCCATATTTGTGATCATGCTGCTGAGCGAGCGCTTATCGTTCGATTCCTTGTACCCTTTGAGAAACTTCGTCGCCTTAGGCTTTTCCCACGTCTGCCGCGGGATTTCGTCCGCAATGGGTGGAGGGGGTGGAGGCAATTCGAATTCTTCCTCGACGTCATCGACAGGCGAAAGAGGCGGGTTGGTGCTGGTGTTGGGGCCTCCGGTTCGAAATTCTGCCAATCGAAGGGTTGATTCGGTCGTTGATTCGGTCGAACTCATCCATTGCATAGTTCGGCCGTTCTTCTTGGGGCGCCGGCTCGGGTTTGTCCAACCGTTTCGTGACCGGTTTGAAAAGTTTCTCCGCGGCCGCTTCCCCCATCGCTTCGGCGATCTTGTGTTTCTTGAATTCCTGTCGGATTTCTCGTTCCTGTTGTTCGAGCTCGGCTTCAGCCTCGGCCCGCTCGCGCCACTTCTTCACAGACATGCCTCTTGGTGAAAGGGTTTTCGCAGGGGAGAATATATGGAGAATGAAAATTCCGAACTATGACCCAGGAACCGAATTGGAAGCAGTTGCACCCGTCCGTGCCCAGAACAAGTACCAGGCGCTTCTGCAAGATTTCTCCGAAAACATCAACCCCCACGTCGGATACGAAGTCATCAAAGCGTTCCAAGGGGACGACATCGTTCCGCTCGAGGAACTTCCCCACCCCGAGGTGGGAATGCCCGACAACCAGAAGATCGTCGTGTTCGACGACTTGGTTTGCGAAAAAAACCAAAACGATATAATAAACTATTTCATCAACGGGCGGCACCGCAACTGCGCCGTGATTTATTTGTCCCAACTTTTTTCAAAGTCCCCAAGAACATCCGCGACAACTGCAGCCATTTCTGCGTCTTTTCCTCCCTCCCAAGAGAGAACATTCGGATCGCCGCCGATCTCGGGGTGGATACCGACCTGCTGGACCCCACAACTTACAAGAAATTCTCTTTCTTTTATTAGGACAAACCAAAAGAGACCAAGAAAAATTTTGACGAGAATATATAGCGGCGACATGGAAGCGTTTAACGAACCACGAAGCACAGGAGAAGGAACACTCCGCGGGGGCGACATGAAAAAAGACGGCAGCCTCGGGATGCTGTACTGTCTTAACCTGTGTGGCTACGTCATTCGCGATGTAGGCTACCCGAAAAAACATTCCCGACGTGGAAAAGAAAAAATTTGACGAAAGTATATAGAAAGACATGGGGTGGTTGAACCAACTTCAGGGAAGCTTTTTTCGAAGAGCGGGAGAAGGAAAACCCGGACCTCGTGGTCCTCCTGGTCCGCGGGGGCAACATGGTGAGAAGGGGGATCGCGGCCCCGCAGGACCGACTGGTGTGCAACGATCAACCGGTCCACACAAGCCCACAGGGCCTGCGGGGCCTCGAGGAACAAGAGGACTGCAAGGGCCCCCATGCCCGCAAGGTGCACAAGGACCACCAGGCCCGACCGGCTAAGGTGGTGACTTCAAAAGAGACGGCAGCATCGCGATGATGGGCAACCTCGACATGGGGCGTAACCTGATCACCAACATGGTTTACGCTGTGAACGACCTCGACGCCACGAACAAAAGCTATGTCGACTCTGAAATCGCGCTTTGTTTGAAACGGCATGGAAGCGACCCGGCACTGGGTGATCTGAATATGGCTGGGTGGGCCATTGAAGATTTGAAAGACGTTGATTCCAGCACCCCCGCTGAAAACGCTGTCAACAAAAATACGTGGACCAGGGACTGCAAACCAAATTCGACGCGATCGCGCAAAAAGACTTGAACATGAACGACAACGCAATCGAGAATCTTGCGCCCCCTTCAAACTCAAGGACGCTGTGAACAAAGAATATGTGGATGAGTATTTTGTGAAAAGAGATGGGTCGAGTGCGATGTATGGGGATCGGGATATCGCCAACCACAAAATCGAAAATGTCGGGGCACCAGCAGCCGACAAAGATGTTGCAAAATAAATTTATGTCGACCAAGCGCCTTTTCTCAAACTTGAGGGGAGACAAATGACAGGCGCGATTGACATGCACAACAACGAAATTTCGAACGTAAAAGACCCCACGAACCCTGGGGATGGTGTCAACAAAAAATACGTCGATGCGGCTCATTTGTCTTTTTCCGGTCACCAAGCAAACCCTTTCGAATATCTGATAGACAACATCAACGAATCTTCGAGCGAAAACAACATCACAGTTCTGCGCATCGACAACTATGCTGGCTCACCCCATTCGATCGACAAAAGGGCGTACTTCTTCACGTTGAAGAAAGACGACGATGAGAGCAACCAATACCGCTCGCGCCTCGGGTTCAATCTCTTCAAACTGCCTCTTGGTTACCACACCTTCGTTGTGAAATACTTTCCGCCAGAGATGCGGAATGTCAGTGTGAACGCCAGCGGGACCACGATTTCGATAACGCGGCAGGCCTCGAAAAACTTTCCTGCGGTCGGTTCGGCTGCGTCCTTTGTGAAAACTTTGGTGCAATTCCATAGATGGTCAAGCACGACCCCCAACTACATCTATCTCGATTTGCATGGAGTTTCCACAGATTCGACACCTTCGGGCAGAATGGTGGTCTACGGTGTCCAAGGGTTGGTTTCGAATGTGCCTTCGTCTGTCTTTGATCGAGTCTGGGCTGTGGACAATGGCAACATGACCATGCAAACCGACTTGGATTTGAATGGCCATCTTCTGTTGCAACCCAAGTTGGGGGGCGATTTGGATTTGAATTACAAACGCATTCGCAGCGGCGGCCTGGATTTGTTCCGCGCGAGCATCACCGGAATGATAATGGAGACCGCGCTGGACCTGGGCGGGTTTTTCATTTATCAACCGAAACTGGATGATTTGGATTTAGACGGAAACTACGTGAAGAGCGGGCAGACAACCTTGTTTGATGGGATTAATGGAGAGGTAACAATGCACGGTGATGTGAACATGAACACCTTCCTTCTCAAAGAGCCGAAGTTGGGTGGAAATTTGAATTTAAATTACAATGCGGCTTATGGCAACGACGACCTTTTGTTCGAGTACCGGGCCGGCGCCGTCCGCTTTTTAAAACCGGTGTTTTGGCCGGGCATGCTTTATCGAGTGAAAAGTGCCTCCCTTTCCGGTTCTCAGGATACCAACACTTTCTTCAGTTTCACGGTGGAGGATACGTTGCCGTTGTCGCTTTTCAAAAAGATTGAACACATCGAGGTTATATTTCAGGAACCTTTGGAGAGTGGTGTGGTTTCCCGTCACGAAACTTTTGACCGAAATGGGGCGGTTGCTGATAAGAAACGAATCCAGCATCAACCGTGGGGTGGATTGGTGGTGGAACGTCGATGTATTTTTCTCCTCCTCCCTCACGAACGTTCACCGCCTTCTGTTTACGATGAAAGGGCTTAAAAACAACTTCGCAAAGGTGGAATTCGACCTCGAGCCCTGAAAATTTTCACGTTTCCATATATGGACACCCACATCGACAGCTTTCTTTGCAGATACACCTGGTGCGACAAGTGTCGGCTGGTCTGCCCCTGCACACGGCGCGCGCGCAAACCGAAGTGGTACGAGCGGGAAAAACTTCGCGCGGCCATGCTCGCAGCAAAACCAGATGGTTCATCTTACGACACTGTCTTCTGAAATTTTTTCTGAAAATATACAATGCGGGTTCTGAAAAGAAAACATCGGCCTCCCCCTCTCAACATCTTTGACTTCAACCACATCGACCCGACCCTTCCGAAGGACACCATCGATATGTTGAAGCGGCTCTTCGCTTTTTACCACAAGAAACATTGGGGCTACGAAAAACGTTTCCGAACGTTTCAACGCAGGAACTTGTTTTGCAATTTGGTTGCCGGAAAGGCTGTTGTGACTGGAGCTGTCGCGGGAGGGGTCACTCTTCAACCTGCTGTCATTGCCGGTCTGACCGCTTTCGGTGCTGTTGTCAAAATCGTCGCAACTGCGAAGAAATACGACAGAAAGGCCGAAAAGGCCAGCTTCGCTCGAGTGGAATACAAAAAAATACTGGATGCCATCCGGTTCCATCTCCGGGGAGAGCCTTTCGATGCAGAGAAGTTTCTCGACAAGCTGAAAATGATCGACGACTTCGTTTCCGACCACTGTATGGAAATCCCTGAGAACCTCCAGGCGAAGTACGCCGAACATTTCACTGTGGATTAACTTTTTTTCAGCTTCGCTGCAGGCTGCGAATTCGCAATGTTCCCCCACCTGTCGAACCTTTCTTTCGCTTTTTGTCGTGTCTTTGGCTGAATTTTCTCAAATGCTGGTGAAATTCTTGCGAGAATTTCGTTTTTGCGCGGCCAAACTCCCTTTGGAACCGCTTCGAAATAGTCGTGGAGGAAACAAACGTTATTCACCGCCCACTTGTTTAGTTCGGGAAAGATCGCGAACTTGTGGACAATATTTCCCAAAAACCCCACCGCATCGCGCCACACTCTCGTCCTTCAGGCAACGCACGGGTGTGAAAGTCTACACTGTGAAAAAGACAGTCGTGAAACCCGACACGCCGGTTTTGTACTATTTGCATTGCCCTCCGGGCGACGCAGCCTGTCCCAAGCGCAGTTTCGTGCGCGAAGAGTTGTTGGTTGTTCCCCCAAATACGGAGTTACCCGCCGAAAATCTAAGCTAACCACTCATCGAATTCATTTTCTTCTGCTTCCCACTCCTCAATTGCAAATTGCGGATTTGCATCGTCCTTCGGACGGCGGGTGAAAATCCCCATCTACTGCCTTTTCTTGGGCTTCAGTCAGTGACGGATTGTATCCGAAGGCATTCGTGTTTATTCCGTCTTCGCATATCCATCTTTTGGAATTGAATGCCGACATTGAATGCCGACAGGGATGATTTTTGCACGGTCATGCCGAAGATGTTGTGCCCTTCGCTCCGCAGAATGTTCATTCCTTGCGTTGTTTCCTTTCTTCCAAGGAGTGTTTCTTTGTACTCTTCGTGCCGGATGGTTTTGACAACATTCTTTTTCACACCTTTGGCTTTTCTCACATTTTTTTCGTCCGCTCTCAAGATCGAGTACATCTTTGGGCGCAAACAGACGCATTCTGCTATTGGTGTACCTGCGCATTCATCTTTCATTTTACCCAGAACCTTTTTGTTGGCATCTGAGTGAAGTGGGTGCTCTTTTGGGTAATCGCTCGTGTCGAAGAGATCCTTTTGGTCGCCCATGTCTTTATAGATGTCTTCGGTTTCTATTTCTAGCAGAAGGCTGTCTGTGTCTCTGTAGATGAGCTCGCATTTGTCGCCGTAGCGCTTCTTGAGAGTGTTGTAAAAGAAGTCGTACATCAAGATTTTGCTGTTGTCAAGAATCGACATCCCCATGTAAACCGGTTTGTTAAGAAGGATCGATGTTTTTTGCATATGAATTCCAGCAAGATTGTTTGCAAATGCGTTGAAACTTTTGAATGCGGATTCGCAATAAGTTTGCGAATCTTTTTGTCTTCGTGGGGTCGTACAAGTCTTACGTCAATTCTGTTGTGCAAGTTTTTCATTGTTTTGCCGAATACAAAGTTATTCATCAGTTTGTAGAAGTCTTTCTCGAAATCGTTATTTGCTTTTTTGCGGAAATCTTTATTCATGTGGATATAGGGCTCTATCCACGGTTTTTGGTTGAACTCCAGCGCTTTGTGAATCTTTTTTCAACTTCATCCCTTGTAACAGGTAGAACTGCAGGTTTCCGTAGTGGACCACGTAGTTGGTTTTGTCTTGAAGTGTCAGCAGAAGCTTTTCACACTCGAGGAATGGAAGTATGAGTTCTTCTATCATTCCTTTCTGGTAGCCCGAGAGCCATTCCGTCTTCGCAGCCTTTCTTTCTGGCGCAAGCGGATAACTGTTGTGCTCTCTGTGAAGCCCGCGGGGGTACTCCAGATCCACCTCCAAAATCCACCCTTTCTCCGCGTTTTCCTTCTTCGCGAGAATTTCTTCCTCGCAAATGTCGTATTTCCACTGGAACCCCGACACGGGGAGGTATTTACTCATCGCCCAGCCGTATAGGTTGTTGGCATCGAGATAGAGAATGTGCTTGGTGGGTTTGGCTGGATCGAATCCTTTCACAAGGGGATTGTTTGCTTCCGCGTACCTCTTACTCACCATCGAGATACCTCCGCGCATGCCCCTTTCGACGAAAAGGTGCATGTCGATATCGGTCAAGACCTCGAGTTGGATTTTCGCCTTTTTGAGCAAAGCGTCCCACGAAAGGCCCGGCGAGGTATAGTAGTGCGCGGGGTCGAGATTGTATTTTTCCATGCAAACGTCTCTGAAATTTTCGAAAACGTCTGCAAGAAGCGCAACGTCGGTTTTAACATAAATAATAATAATAATAATACTCTTTATTATCTCGTGAGAAAAGCACATATCTCGAGTTGCAAATATCAAAATTTAAGAAATTACAGCTATAGCTACAAAATAACATCAATAATGTAATAATTCTATTAATTTGATAATAATTCTATTAATTTCTATAGCGCATTACCATGACGCAATGATCTAATGCGCTTTACAACACTGGCCGGGGGACTTTTGCCAGACTGCTTTTAACGCAGTTTACAATTAATGAAGTTGAGTTATGAGTGCCCCCGTAATGTCAATATCAAATTAAGACAGACACTAGGGGTGGTCACTGCCAGAGTTTTGTTACGTCCCTAGTGGTTCTTTTACGTCCCACAGAATCAGAGAATTATGAAGAGTTGTGAGACGGGGCCTACGGTTTATCGTCCTTATCCGAGAAGACTAGAAAGTCTAACCGTATGTAGATGTCATTACAAAGGCAGCACTTTCTCCTCAATTATTGAAGACCCTGAGTGTTGGTCCGGCCAGCGTTTGAACCCGCGACCTCCCGCACGGTAGTCCGGTGCTCTACCACTGAGCTAACCGGTCGGCGGTAAATTTCTTCCTCGCAAATGTCGAAATAACATCAATAATCAAGCAACCTAAATACTATATTTAAAAATCAGTCTATTTACATACGAGTTTTTCAACCTTACAGTATTAACTACTGGGCGCTTTACAGATGTTTTCCTTAAGTTATAATTTGTTTCCTTTTCTTTTGGTAATATGCAGGAAATAGGACAAGGACTTATAGAGCGTGACTTATATAAATTCAAGTCCGATTCTTCTAAAATACTACGAATGTCTATTTTAACCGATATATATTTCCTTTTAAAACTTCTGTCTAAAAATGATTGTATAGTAGTTAGATCAGAGTCGGACGCCCCATATACAGACAGGCCATACGTAAAATTCGGTAAAACTACTGTGTTAAAAAACCGGTCACCCCTTTCTGACACATCCCTTCTTTTCTCAGCGATCTTAAAATAAAAAGGCACTTGTTGGCCTTAGATAATTTCGATTTAACATGAAGGTTGTATTTACAATTGCTTTGAAAAGTAACGCCCAAGAGTAGTAATTCATTACATTGTTGAATGTTGTGAATAAAGGTCGTGGTAATCCCAAAGCGTTTTGAAGCCAAACATATCCCAAACCTTGCCCGCATGTTTGTAATCCTCGTCAGAAATTCCCTGACCAGAAAGAGTGCTGAAGAAACGTTCTTTCGGGGGGAGGTCTCTATCATTAAAACGTTCGAGGGAATCAATGTATTCATATGGATAAATGCCCTTTTTGAAGAGAAGATCGATTTTGGGATTCTTTGGGAAAAGGCTTTTCATGATCTTGAGTTTGATTTCGGAGGTGGCTTTCACAACAGCGTCCAAACTTTTCA
Source organism: Pachyseris speciosa (assembly GCA_016490735.1). Taxonomy (NCBI): domain Eukaryota; kingdom Metazoa; phylum Cnidaria; class Anthozoa; order Scleractinia; family Pachyseridae; genus Pachyseris; species Pachyseris speciosa. The sequence continues at coordinate 185,245 of JAEMWC010000547.1, read as the reverse complement.
AGAGAAACGCGAAGCTATCGATAAAGACGAGATTGCCAAGATTGAATGAAATGTATTTCTCTGTGTTGTTTGCAATGCAGTTCAAAGGTTTGTCTGTTTTGACATCGGCCATTGCTTGCATCAAGTGGTGTTAATCATAGCCTTTCAGATTGTGGAAAACGACAGGTATTGGGGTTGTTTTGGGGTTGATTTACAACTTCTTGTTGCAACTGTCGTGTGCGGGGCCGCGAAATTTTCCTGAGATGTGGCAGTGGTCGATCACCACGTCTCTGAAACTCTTTTTGCAACAGGGGTTCGCCACAAAACAAACAGTCTTGTTGATTTTTTTGTATCCATTTGTCAATCGAATCGAGGGGTTGTTTGTCATCTCCATTCAAAAAGGCCCAGAAGTCAAATACAATTTTGTCTTCGTATTTGCCAAACTCATTCACCACTGGTATGGTTGTTTGTTGCTCTTTGAAGAAACATCTTTTGTGACTATGCCCTGCATATTTGCCTGTCCATATGTCGAAAGTTTGTCTCGAATCAAGGAATTGTTCTCTGACCAAAGGTTCGCCGCAAATGTGACAATTTTCTGCATAGTTGAAATATTGCCAATTATTCCGACTCATTTTAACTTTTTCTTGGGATTCCAAACTTTCTCGCAACTCTTTTTCAACTTCTAACAACATTTTCAGAAATACTTCTGCTGTTTTCTGTTTCGAGTCTGGTTTTTGTCTGTAAGTGTAAACGGGGCGCACGACTCTTCCATCGCTTCTGACAACTGTGAAAGCAAATCCACAAGCTTCGTGTGTATCTTGTTTTTTCTCGTTTGTCTTTCGGAATTTTTGTGATTACTGCTTCAAAGTCGGAGATAACGAAAGGTGCTTTCATTTGTTTTTTGAAGTTTTGAAATTTCAAAATGTTTTTACCTTCTTCGGGCATTTCTATTCTTGTTGGGGCGCCTTTCACACTGCTGCAGTATTTATGGTGATTGCCAAGAACATCTTGTTTCGAAAACAAAGAAAAGCACATTTCGCAAAAGAACTTTTTGTGTTGGTGTTTCGAGTTGCTATAAAGCAATGCTGACATTTTCTTTATATAACAGTAGTGTGTTTTTTCGTCTTTTTGCAAAATCATCAAGTTTATTCGTTTGATTCTTTTGTCTTTTCTGGAGATTCTGTGAACATTAAGACTTTCCTTTTTCTCATCCCACCCATAAACATTTATTGCAAGATGTGGATTTTGTTTTTCAAGTTTGTCAATGTCTTTCACAGGTGTTGGAAAATTTATTCCGTCCCAGTTGATTCCATCGACAACATCTCTGTATTTGCTCGGTCTTTGTGGGTCTTTGGAAACAGGAAACAAAACAGATTTCAGAGCCCATTTCAAACATTAGTTGTCTCTGTTCTTGACATTTACGATTGCTTTTTTACTTGCTAGTTTTGGGGGGCAAGAAATATACGTACCTGCGGCAAAAGGTTCATAATTTGCGATATTTACGTAGCAACGAGATATATTATCAACCGCCCATCCTGAACCCCTCTCAGACCATTGATTAATTTCGCCTTGAATCTTTCCAACAAACCGATTAAACTGGTTTCGAAATTCAGCTTCATAGTTTTCTGGAATAAGAATGTCTGTTTCTCCTTTGAAGTAGTGTTTCTGTGCTATTGTTTCCAATTCGTTATTTTCATTGCGAAATTCGCGTTGAAAATAAATTTCCATGCCAAAACTTGCTTTGATGCTTCCAAATTTGTCAATTCCTTCTTGAACAGCATCAAAAGCTTCTTGTTTCATAATGTTTGCAGAAAACCCTTCAATATTGTTTTTGTATTCGTTATTTGGATCAACATCCATTCTCCAAACGTCGTTCCATTCATGAAAATTGGTCCGCGCAACGACGAAATGATGGCCTCTCTTGCGCGGCCGGGGCATCAAACTCGTTCAAGACCTCTTCCTGCATGCGTGCTGCTGCCATCCTTATAGCCAATGACCCTTTTGTTCAATAGGGTGTATAACCTGGCGCACTCTCTTGTTCAATAGGGTGTATAACCTGGCGCACCCTCTTGTTCAATAGGGTGTATATAACCTGGCGCAAACTTTTGGTGACGTGGTTGAAATTGGTTTGAACCGGTTGCCTGCGGCTCGCTTTTGCGTAAATGCCACGCACGCGAAAACCCTTGTTCTCAATGTGCGCAACTGGGGCTTCTGCTCTTGCGATATTATGTGACACACACGTGTAAAATGGCGGTCTCTGGCGCTTGCGCTTGCTTGTAATTTTTTTCTTTTGGGTGGGTTTTGTAAGGAATCCAAGGAACCGACAAAGGAATTAAAAAGAGTGTTCCATTCGGCAGTTTCAACACAGTTTTGGGGATATACAAGCTTTGTTATGGGTCCTCAGCACTTCACGTAGGCGTCAGTATTCGATCACGAGTACGTTTCATACTTAACATGAGTCTCGTGTTCCAGTCCAACACCACAGAACACTTGATGTGTGTCGTTTAGCATACCTTAAAACCTCACTTACGCGTAAGTATTCGAACATGAACACGTTTCATACTTCGCACGAGTCTCGTGTTCCAGTCGAACACCACAGAACACTTGATGTGTGTCGTTAAGAATACCTTAAAAACCTCACGTATGCTACAGTATTCGGACAGGAACACGTTTCATACTTGGAATAAGTCCCGTGTTCCAGTCGCACGCTTCGGAACTCGAAGCGTGTTGTCTGACCGCACTACCTGATAGTGTGTATAACCTGTATAAAACCCATTTCTTGATGACACAAGACATCTTTGGCTGTGAAAAATGTGACATAACTTCCGTATTCATAGCGTATAATTCTCGAAAATTAGAGCATACTTGACGTATTCATTAGTATTCGTGTTCAAGTCGCAAACTCTCGAACAACTGGGAGTATTCGAAAATGTTCGAGTCATAAATGATGACTATATCTACGAAGAACATCTAATGTAACATTAATCTACCAAAACATGGCCCGTACGATTTATCGAACACTTAGAGTCATTCACAAGTATTCAATTTGAATATGGAAAAACAGGCCGGATTCAAATAGAATATTCCAGGTGTATTTCGAGTCAGCCGTAATCGAATACGTCAGAACATTGCGGTATATGCTGCGTGCGCCGATCCGTATTCAAGCGAATTCGGGCCCGAATATTGGGCTTTTCGCGCAGTGAAATTTCTTCAGTTTTCAAGTTTGATCAAACTTCGCCACCCGGGGGCCAACATTCTCTTCAAGTTGTCAAAATTCCCCACCCGGTGCAGGAGATCTCGATCAAAGTCCCCACCTCATCCCGTATCCCCCCCCCCTCGGACTAATATTGATAGGCGCATGACTTGCGAGAATTCTCCCAACCCCCCTTACCCCCTGATGAGGCTATGTAAACACGGAAGAAAGTCGTCTATTGCTTTTATAAGATATTTTTAAAAAATAATTCGACAAATGAAGGGAACATTTGTTTATTTAATTCTTGATTGAAATAGATTTTCTCAATACACGCTCTGAACAATCGTATTTCCCACTAGCCAATCATAACGCACAATTGACAACACATAAACCAATCAGAATTCGCGTTATAATAGTCAAAATCAAGTTGAAAGTTTTGGCAAGCCACGCGTGAGCGCCATGTTGATCAAAGCAATGTGAGCTTAGATTCCTCACTATAGCACCCGAAATGTCTCCCCGAATGTTTCCCACGACTACATTTAACATAATAACAAGAGGGGTCTAACATAACAGAGAATTGCAATTGCAACTGCAATTAAAAAATATTTTTCAATGGCTAACCTCCACTTGCAGCTTTCTCCACCGAAAAAGTTGTGATATTCATCTTGTTGACATGTACAAGTACATTCTCAGTTGGCTGTGTCACGTTTACCAGTATTTCCACATCTCCATGGAATTCCATCTTCTTGAGATCAATATAAAGAAGAACATTGTAATGATCAGGAACAATGTTGTTAGGAAGACGCACGTTCCACCATACTTCAGTTCCTGGTGTGGTTGGACCTGGAGCAGAAGTTGTTAGAACAGCTGAACCAGTACTGCCTTCGTGTTCATTTTCGAGCTCTGCAAGGAAATAAATAAATGTTTTACTTCACCCACATCAGGTCCGTACTTTTAACAAACCAACCACTAAAGACCGCAGGTCTGAGGTCACGGGGACCTTGCAGTAGAACTCATCAATTAATACAAGCAACAACAACTAATGAAGCTGTTGTAATCTAAGCTTAATAGCGATTCCCCCTAAAAATGGAAAATGGTTTCGGCAGTGGCAAATGGCGTCTCAGCGATGATGCAATCTAGGCCCGAGTCATTACAATACGGAGCCACGATGCAATCTATTACACACGCTGACCAACAGTTGTAGGTATTTTTTTCATAATATATCATTCAGTATAGTAATTACGCTGCCAGGACTCATTTTTGGCTACTAACCAAGGAAATCAAATGTGGCTATGAGTCACTGAACTCCACAGAATACCTAAACGTTGCGTTACTCCGTGACTCACGCACTGGTCATTGAAATTTCCAGTGTTTTCGTTCGTGAACTTTATTTAAAAAAAATAATAATAAATATATTTATAAGATTCCCAAACAGTCTGGATAAAAGCAGACAAATCAGAATACGTAAAAAAATGACAACTCTTTTATGTTTTCAACTACCGAACACCAGTAGCCATGATGTCTAAAAGAGATGATGATGATGCTAAAGAGTGCAATCACAACGACGACAAAAGAGCACAGGAAACTCTTTTCCAAGGAAAAACTGTCTTCGGACTTTTTTCAACAGCGTCTACTTTTACATCCTAGAACGAGCGATCAACCACAATGTGAAACGAGCTGTGAAAAAAGTCATCCAGACGCACGCAAAGAAGCTTAAAATCTTAATAAGAAACGTTGTGACTCCTTTCACACCGACTGAAACAGTGACCAACCTTTCATCATACTGGCTAACACCGCAACAGCTGGACATTCTTAAGGTTTATGTACCAGTGTGCACTACAAACCCACCGATTCTCACAGTTATTTGTTGTATTCATCTTCACATCCATCTCATGTCAAAAAACGCCATTCCCTATTCTCAATTTCTCAGATTTCGACGTCTATGTAGTGATGACTCTGATTTTTCCAACAAATCAGAGGAAATGTGCCATTTTTTCGAGAAACGTGGCTATCCTGATTCTGTAGTTCAATCGGGCCATCACCGCGCTCAGCAGATTGATCAACAGTCAGCACTACAGACGTCACATAAGGAAAAGAATGACAGAATTCCATTCACCCTCACATTTCACCCGCATAATAACCCAGTTAAAGCCATCATTCTTAACAACTTTAAGATACTGCAAAATGATCCAGAAACTGCTAGAATCTTTTCGGAACCACCGCTGATTTCATTCAAACGCGACAAAAATGTAGGTAACTTTCTAGTTAAAAGCGCATTCAAAACAACTGAACAACCTGGCACTTTTAAATGCGCGCGCTCGCGATGCAAAACTTGTCCTTTCATTCAAAACACTGACAAAATATCGGGCCCTAAGCGATCTGTTAAGATCACTGATCGTTTCACGTGTACCTCCGCAAATGTTATCTATTGCATAACCTGCACATTATGCAAAAAGTTATACATCGGCGAAACAGGAAGACGACTAGGTGACCGATTCCGAGAACATCTTCGTCATGTTGAGAAAGATGACAAAGACGCATCCAAACCTGTCGCTCGGCATTTTAATCTCCCTAACCATTCCAAACAACACATGTCAATCTCCGGCCTTTCCCTACATCAAGGTACCACGGAAAGCCGTAAAAATCTCGAACAAAAACTGATCTTTCAAATTGGCACTCTTAATCCCCACGGTATCAACGAGCGCTTTTCATTCAATTAATTTATTCCTGTTTTTCACGTTACCATGTTACCAGCAATACCGTAGCTCCATTTTCTGTATATAAACCATACACAACCCACAATTCCTCGATTCGCTCCGACGAAGGGCTAACGCTCGAAACGTCAGCTAATCGAATCCCTGTACGGTGGTCAATTTACATTATCAACTCCGTTGATAAACCAAATTTTCGTTTATCACTTTCCCACCGACGCAGCACTACAGTTTCTTTAGAAACTAATCCCCTCTATTCTTAAGTTTGGTTAAACTCACTCCATCTGCCCGCCCTGGCTCAACAAATCAGATGTCTTTACGTGTTTCGAACTCATACATGGAGCTATGGTCAAGGTCAAGAAACTTAAGGACAGGGGGCAGGAGAGTAAACGTACGTCCGTCCTTTACCACCTTGCTAACTCTCACGTCCAGCCTCATCAGCCGACTGTCGCAGATCTCAACAGATGGGGAATTTTAAAGAATCTAAGGAACAACAAGGGCATTGTCATTTTAAAACCCGACAAAGATAATGGGTGGTGGTATTGGACAGAACTGCTTACGAAAGCGGCATTAGTAAAATAATCAGCGATACCTCCAAATTTAAGCTACTCCATGGAGACCTCACATTGTCTCGAGAACAAAAGCTGCAATGCTTTTAAAGGAAACTGAAAGCTAATGGTCACCTGGACGCCAACAAATATACCAAGATCTATCCAAGAGGCTCCCAACCCGCCAGCATTTATGGCATCCCGAAGATGCAAAAGCCTTGTGAATAGGGCGCAATGCCTCCTTTTGGGCCAATAGCCTCTTCAATCGGGACTTGTAATTATGAGTTGGCTAAGTATTTATGTAGTCTCCTCCAACCATACATCCCCTCTAATCATTGTACTCAAGATAGTTTTACCTTTGTACGTGATATCCAGCAACTATCTGTGTTATAACATAACTTTTATTTAAAATGCAAAGCAGAAAAAAGGACTAGTGAAAAGAGGAAACAAAAGGAGAGGTTAGCTCTATAATAACTTACAATATCTAAAAGTAAAAAATGTACGATTATGTACAAAATGAATACAAATATATACAATAAATGGATGTTAAAAACTAAATAATATTAAGGACGCAGATAAGAATATTCTTGAATTCCTTCACGCTTCCAGCTTCGACCACAGATCTCGGCAAATTGTTCCTTTCACTCACCATGCGAACAGAGAAAGAATACTTAAGTGCGTTATACTTTGCTAACTTGGTGGATAATTTATAAGGGTGCTTAGCACGAGTGGTTTTATACTTTTTATGTTCGAAAAAGTCATCGAAAATTGACTTATAGCACTCCACAAGGGAAAGATACAATCTCCGTGCTTCTAATGTAGGCCACTGTAATTTAATAAGCGATCTTCATAGACCATCTCGCTGCGTATTTTGCCAAGGGCGAGACGGGAGGCTCTTCAGATGCCACGCACCTCTCAGTAACCTCTTATTTCATTGGTTCTTATTACCACGCAGCTCCATTATTTCAGGGCTAGGTCCATTGTTTCCGTTGTTTGTTTATTGTTTTCTCAGCCAATCCTGTGAACTGTTCCGAGAGCTGCGTGGCGCCTCAGGCTCTTCTTTGAACATTTTCTAACAGTGATATATCCTTGGATAAATGCGGATTTCAGACCGGGGCAGCATATTCAATCACAGGGTGCACAAGGGATTTATACAACTTTGAGAAAGCTTCAGGATTCGAGGGGCCTAGCATTCTGTAAATTTAGCCGAGTATTTTGTTGGCTTTGTTGACTGTCGCATTAACATGCTCGCTCATGATAAATCCGAGGCCATTATAACACCTAAATGACAAGGAATAACACCTACTCGATGCG
>JAEMWC010000547.1:145000-172500 GCA_016490735.1 Pachyseris speciosa | reverse complement strand
GTAAGTCATTAGAATGTTTCGGTTTTGTTTTTCTCTGTGCTACGTCGCCTTCCCTCCTACCCCACTTGTTATCAGCACAATTTAACCTTTTGCTTCCTTCCTAGTAATCCTTTTCTGGTGGTTTTACGGTATGTTGTTTATTTCCCCTTTTTTTGTTTTGCATGCTTTTCGGTCGCTCGCACTCTCTTTTGGCCTTTGTCAGCGTCGGCCAGGTATATAATTTCTTCATGGCTTAGGGGTATACGTTCCTGCCTATTATTTCCAGGCACAAATTCCTTCATGGTCTGGGGGTACATGTTCCCGCCTATATTTTCTCTTTGGCGTGGGCCAGGCATAAAAATTTTTTCATGGCCTGGGAGTAGATGTTCTCGCCTACAATTTCTCTAAGGAATGGGCCAGGCATAAAATTTCTTCATGGCGTGGGGGCAGATGTTCCCGCCTATATTTTCTATCGGGCGTGGGCCAGGTATTAAGATTTCTTCATGGCCTGGGTTTCATGTTCCGCCTATAATTTCTCTAAGGCGTGAGCCAGGCATAAAATTTGTTCATAGCCTGGGGGTACATGTCCCCGCCTACAATTTCTCTAAGGCGTGGACCAGGCAAAAAATTTCATTATGGCCTGGCGGTAGATGTTCCCGCCTACAATTTCTACTAGGCGTGGGCCAAGCATACAACTGTTTCAAGACCTGGGAAAGTTGTGCCCGCCTAAAATTCCTCCTAGGCGCGGGCTAGGCATATATTCCATCATAGCCTGGGTTAGACATGTTCCCACCTACCTGCAGGCGTTAGCCAGGTAAAAAGTTTTATCATAACCTGGGGTTACATGTTCCCACCTATAACGTCTACTAGGTGTGGGTCAGGCTATGGCTTAGCCAGGCCTATATCCTGGTATCTCTCCCACAGTGTAAATTTTGCTTTTCTTCTTAGCCTAGGCTATTTTTCATAGTTTCTTCCCTTCATTATTTATTTCCAGCAAACGGTAGAGCAAAAGATAGCCGACCTAAACAAAAAGATTGAGTCTTAAACAAAAACCAAAGTTGATGGTGATGTAGAGCAAGCGCTCAGAAACGTCCGTAAGGCCATGGCCAGAGCCCCTGAATCCTTTGATCCCCACCTGGCCTTATCATCTCTCGAGATCCTTGTTGATGCAGCCAAGTTTGGTGGCCACAAGGACGCTCCGTACTACGAGTCGTGCCTCAGGGCCCTTAGGGAGAACCTCAGCGATGCAAACGTTAGGACCCTTTTACAAAAGTTACTGCGGTCAGCGGAGGATAGCAAGGTGGCCAACATCACGGATAAGTGGAAAAAGGCGGGTAAAGTTGTTGATAAAACGCTTACCCCTGTTACCGCCACTCCTCCGCCTCCAGTTCCTGCCACCCTCAGACCTCCTGCACGGTACAATCCTGAAGTAGGATGCTTCGGCTGCGGGAGCCCACTTCACCTCGTCCGCAACTGCCCTGGGCGCAGGCGACAGACAAACTGGGGTCGTAGACCCCCATACCGAGGATACGGAAGAGGGCGCGGCAACCTAGGAGCCAACCCATACTAACTGTACTTAGTACAATAAAGAACTGTAATTGTTATTTTTGGCATCCTACCTTTACTATTACTAAAGATTGTATTGCCATCCTTGTGTCTTATTTTTTGCAGTTTAAAAAAAACTCTGTGCAGCCCTTACTGTTTTGCGTTGCGCATACTTTTCAGTGTACTCCTTTACCGTTCGTAAAGAAAAAACTAACCTTTCTCCTTTTGGGCAGAGGGGTAATCTTTACAGTTCACCCTATGCCATGTCTTTGGACGGGCGTCTGGTCTGGAGTTTGGTTAGTGGGGTCTTCTTGGTTTTCTTCGCCCTTTTTCTAATTTTTTCGTGCTCGCTATTTTAGGTATTTTCAAGCTGTGTCAGCCTTACGCGCATCAGCAACCTCTCCGGTCGGTTTTGTGGTGCAATAAGGAAGGCGACCCACAACCTACTCCGGACCGGTGCCGTCCATCGAGAGTGTGGCTCAAGGTTTGGTGTTTGCCTTCCCAGATATGCTCAACTTCCGTCATCCTGATCATTTTCTCGCCCGTAATCTTAATTCCTGCCTTCAAAACTGGCGCGCAATTTTGCAATACTCCCCTTTCCACGACTTTGTGCTGCCTATTATTTCTCACGGAGTGGTTATTTCTGATTATTTTCAACCATTTCAAGGAACTTTCCTACAAAAGTTTTACGATAGCAATCTTCCTCCCAGGAAAATATTTCCCAACTCCAAGTCTTGCGCTTCATTTGAAGGATTTATCACCGACACTATTATGGAGAGAGTGCGCAATGGCTCCCTTAATGTTATTGGCAGGGTGGGAGAAGTTGAGCCCCCACACCTCGTGCTCCCTATTACCATCGAACCTAAACGGATCACGGATTTGCCACGTTACGTCGACCAAGATCATTACCAAACTACATTCGACGATAAAAGCGGATATGACCATATCCAGCTCCACCCATCTAGCTCTACGTATTTTGGTTTGGAATGGGGGGGGGGATGGTACTTCTCGTACACCACACTTCCCTTCGGCTGGAAAGCTAGCGCGTATATTTATCATACGGTGGGTATGGCTGCAACCCACTTTATCAGGTCCAATGGTGTACCGTGCTCTCAGTATATTGATGACAGGCGCGCTGGCCAGCTGCGCCTACCACGTGCATGCGTGAACCAGTTTTCCAACTTCCAGTTAGCGCAGATGGCTGCCTTTGCTGCCTGTTCAGTCCTTATCTCCCTCGGCTACTTCATTGGTCTCAAAAAAGTGTCTTAACGCCGTGTACCTCTGTCCGGTTTTTGGGGTATTTGTGTGATTCAGAAAAGCAAGCGTTTACCCTTCCAGACGATAAACGAATCAGTTTCGCCTCTCTAAGAGAATCTATCTTGGAGAAAAACAGTGTCTCACTTAAGAATTTGCAAAAGTTCACAGGGAAGACCACCTCATTTTCCTTGCTGATTCCTGCGGCACCAATTGCGTGTTTCAAGCCCTTGCCAAGACCATTGGAAAGGGCAAGCTGCAAGTTAATCTCTCCCCATCTCTGCGTAAAGAAATTTCACATTGGAAATTTATAGCCTCCTGGGACGGTTTTCTCAAGTGGAAACAAGAATTTCATATCCAGGTACACGCGTTCTCCGACGCTTCCAACACAGGCTGGGGTGGCCGCCTACACCAACCTGGGAAGTCTCCACTTGAGACTCGTGGTTACTGGGATACAACTGAACGCAAACTACCCATCGTTGTAAAAGAATCCCTGACACTCTTGCGTACCTGGATAATCTTCTTCATACACACTCCAATACAAGGATTGACGCGTTCGTCGACAACAAAGCGCTTCTAGCCAGCTGGGACAAACGAGTCTCTAAATCCCCGGTTATATCAAGTGTTATGAAAAGTATCTTCTAGTTCGTGTTCAAGGGGAACATGTTACTTAGTCTTCATTATGTACCCTCAAAAGAAAATCCAGCCGACAATCCTTCGCGCACCCTCTCAGACCTGGATTGTTCCCTTAGCAAGGTTGCTTGGAAATGCGTCGAAACCGCTTTCGGCCCACACTCGATAGATCTCATGGCACTACCCGATAATGTACATGATCATTCAGGACGTTCCTTGCGGTTCTTTTCCCGCTTTCCATGTTTTCAGGCCCTGGGGACAAACGTTTTTTCCCAGCACATACAAATTAACGCGTAGGTCTTCCCGCTCTTTGTGCTCGTCGGCCCCCCTATCAAGCACTTATCCAGCGTAGGATGTCCTTATACAATCGTAGTCCCGGATTTGATCCCCAGGAAGTACTGGTGGCCACTACTTCAACAATCAGCGTCCGCGTTATTCATGTTCATTCACGTAGGGGACGCATTTCCCGGTGTGGTGGTCTATCTCTCATCTGATGATTAAATGCTCGGAGATATTAGCTGCACAAGCTACTCTAAAAATCCGAGGGTAAATAATGTATGTATGTATGTATGTATGTATGTATGTATGTATGTATGTATGTATGTATGTATGTATGTATGTATGTATGTATGTATGTATGTATGTATGTATGTATGTATGTATGTATGTATGTATGTATGTATGTATGTATGTATGTATGTATGTACGTATGTATGTATGTATCTATGTATGTATGTATGTATGTATGTATGTATGTATGTATGTATGTATGTATGTATGTTAGGTTCTCGTGGCTGCACAAACACCTTACTATATCCAGCTAAGTCCGGCGTCGACGCGTGGGAGCCACGCTCTCTCCAGTGGGACTTATGGGTGTTTCGCGTTCTCCCATAGCCTTGACAGAACCGGTCTAGTACTAGCAATGCTTTCATATCTTTCGCCTATCAAGATAATAAAGCTTCTAATTTATGTCAACCTTTGTCTTTTGCTTATATGGTCCTATAACACACGCGTTTTCTTACACTCCCCCTTTACTTTTCAAATTATTTCAGATGCTACCTGAAGTTCCTAGGATTTGGACTGCTGCCGTACGTTGCCCTCAATGCGCATATCCGAACGATAAGACGTTCAATTTCTGCCAGCAGTGTGGTTACCGTCGAGAGAACGTCGTAGGTGCCACCAAACGAGTCAAAATCAACCTCATCGCCATTGACGCACGCTTGGAAGCGTTGGCGTCTCGTAAAAAGAACAAACCTTACTAAAAACAGAAGTCTAGCCTGGCGGTGGAGTTTGATAATTTCCTACTTTCCCTCCCTACACCTAAAACCATTATGTCCGCATCGCCCTCCGATATCACGCGGTTTCTAGCCTACAAGGATAAGGGTGGCTGGACCAAAGTACACAGGCCTGCGTGTCAGTATTTTGGCGTCACCGGACCATCCTCCTGCAATTGTCCTAAACGACTCGCGGCAAATTTGATAGGAAAATTGCGCTCCATTTTTATTGAAGCTGGGCGAAGTGGCGAGTAGAACGACCTCTTGGGCGTGGGCAACCCCGCTGCCCATCATCAGGTCAAGCAATATCTTAAGCTAGTTAGCGAAGAGCAGGCAGAAGCCCGCGTGGTCCCCAAGCAAGCTACTCCTATATTTGTCGGTAAGTTAAGCAAGTTATGCAGCTATCTAAGAGATTTAGTATTTGCCAAGGACGCAACTCCTATCCAGAGGTTTTTGTACGCCAGAGACTTAGCATTCTTTTGTGTCGACTTCTACGCCGTTGACCGAGCCTCTGACTTAGGAAGAGTTTACACCAAAGAGATTTTCTCCTCGTAAGATGGCAACGTTATTTGGTTTCGCCACACATTCGGAAAAACTCTCAGAGGGGGAGGCGACGCATTGAATGTGAATCGATTTCCAATCTCCAGGTGTCAAGATCGCGTAATCTGCCCTGTTTCTAATCTTCATCTATATGTTAAGCTTTGTAACCTGATGAAAATCAACTTACGCGAGAGGTACTTGTTCAGAGCACTTAATGATGCAAACGCAGTCTCCGATAGTCCATTCGTCGGGGCAGCAGTTGCTAACAGACTTAAGACCCGCTTGCAAATGGCCAACATTCACGGAGGAGAAACCATGCATAGCTTTCGAAGTGGATGCGCCATCACACTCTCTTTGTTAGGCGTCAGCCCAGACGACATAGCCAGACACGTTGGTTGGAAATCTCTCTCGACGATGGAGTACTATTCCCAGACAGGGAAAGTTATGCGCTCACAGAAGGTTGCGGCCACCCTTGCGAGCAGTACCTCGAGTTGCCATGGCAACCAAGTACAAGCTATCAAAGCAGCTGCAGCCTTTTACGCGTCAAATCCCTGCTTTCTGATAGCTTTCACCTTCTGTGTTTCTGAGTTTTGGGGATACATATAGAAAAACCTTCTTGTATTTTCTATATTAATGCCTGTTGCAGTATATTTTGGTACGCAGCGTTCCCTCTGGTAGGGAAAGATGAGATATTGCCGAAGTAAAAATCGGATTTCCTATAACTTAAGCACGCAGACACAATGAGTGGCAAACCCATTGGTGAAAGGAATTTGGCACGAAATTGTAGTGCGTGCGAAAGTCTAACACCTATACTCCCTAGAGACCTTCCCACGGACTAGACCCAGGCCTCGACAGCGTTCCGGTATAAAATTTGGGCCTGATAACTTGATTCTTGGCAGTTTCACAAGTCTACGCAAACCGCCGGTAAGTCATTATAATTTTTACCCACCTTCCTCCACTCGGCGACGTAGCACAACAGTTTGACACCTGGGTGTGGTGCAGTCGCTCATTGCCCTCCGCAAAATCGGATTTCCCATAACTTAAGCACGCAGAGACAATGAGTGGCAAACCCATTGGTGAAATGGAATACTGTTTTAATTTTAAACCTGTCAATGGATTCTTCCGGTTTATAAACTTTACGTTTGACCCTAAATGACGTTAATCTACTTCATACCAGCGACATGACGACGTAACGACAAAAGGAAATATCAGTTTCGTGATGTTCATGCTGATATGTCATTGTCTGCATTTTCACTCTGGAAACATAATGAATAGAACAGAATAGAAACTTTATTAAGGTGTCAAACCATGTAGCCTGGCCTTTATACGTAGAGATAACGTCCATTTTATGTCATTAGGAACGTTTATACGAGAGAAAATATAGCCTGCGAGCAAGCTCTCCCGGGGGTAGGGGGTGGGGGAGGAAAGGAGAGAAGGAGAGCTTGCACTCGTGTCTCATAAATTTGAATTTCTGCGTCCAAAAATTGGACGCAAAATGCTGATTGGCTGATTTGACCGGGTGATGACGTGATCTATCATCGAGCGTGGACTGCGTGGTTTGAGTTTGTTTGGTTTTTGTCCGGAAAAGGCGAGACATTTGTATTCGCGAAGCGAAAAATTCTCCAAATATATGAACTGTCCGTCAGATTTGAAACCAGAACAGCGTCTAGCAGTCGATACTGAGCTTACTTCAAAGCAAAGATGTTCTCACCGTTTTGCCTACATAATTTGCCAAAAGTATCAATGCGCGCCGCTGCGATCTAAAATTGACAGTATTGTTTGTTTTCCCACTTCAAAGTGTTATCGACGACCAGGTCGCCGAAGCCCGAAATATGGGGATGTCTGTTGCGATCTTTCTTTTGACCGGGGCTTCTATCTGGCGTAGTTGCCGAGGTTGGCAAAGTTCGCCTGGTTCGTTTAATCGTTGGTCCGACATCCGATACTTAAACTTCATTCTCCGGCTTCAGTTAGCAAACTTTGGGTTTACCGCGTTCAATGTGGCCGCAATAAAGCTGAAACCTTCGCTGGTTTTTCGTATTTTTGTAGCTCACGGTAGGCAGAAACTGAGGAGTTATTTTTTTTCCGCGACGATTCCCGTCTTTTGCATTGCGTGTGCCAAAGTTGTTCTTTCGTGTCCTTTCCTGTTCGACGGAAAAAACAAATTTCCGGTTTGCGCTGATTGCCCAAATTTTGAAAGCTCAGGCAGCCGGAAGCGATAGGGAGCATTAGGGGCGGCATTCAAATCGCAGAGAGATCGTTGCAAGCTCTCTTTCCATTTTTCCCTCCCTCCACCCCCCAACCCCCGAGAGAGCTTGCTCGCAGGCTAGAGAAAATAAGGCGCGGCTTACTCTGGCCACGGCTTACATAAGACGCGAACACTCCGTATAAATGGTACAAAATCTACCTTCACGGCTTTCTCAAGCTGCGGCTTATCCTGGCCTAGGAGTTTTTACTCGTAATAATGGTTCCTCTCGCGTCTTATGTAAGCCGTGGCCAGAGTAAGCCGCGGCTTATTTTCTCTCGTATAACCAGCCCTATTATGATGATGTCGCTATGTCGCTAGTGTGAGCCAGGCTTAATATGAGCGGACTTTCTTCAATGGCTTAAGCCATTCACGAGTTAAAAACCAACTTCACTGATATAAAATATTAAAAATAAACTAAGACCTAAAAAATTAATACCTTGGTTCACCGCACACACATTCCTTTGATGCAGGTAAAAGAGAAGAAAAATTGGGGGTCTTTAACTCAATCGGAATACCGCACGCCAATAGCCAGCAATAGCGAAAACTAATAGCCGGTATATAGCCTGCAACACAGGCGTTTATTTAACGGAGCTCGAAGAGCAAGGCGAGATGGAGAGAAAAATTGCAGGTGTTTATTTATACGAGCGCGGAGCGCGAGATGAGAGGAGAGAAAAATGGTTATTTTCTCTCCCTCTCGCCTCTCACGATGTCGCGCTCCACTAAATAAACGCCTGTTATGCAGGCTGTTACTGTAAACGCAAATATTCGTCTGATCAAGGTCATAGAGAGAAAAAAAACTAGCGGTCTATCGGTGGTTTGCACGTTACACCATCGCCGCCATGCTGGTGGACGAAGACAATAGATCTCTCATTAACTCCTTTTGTTCGTCCTCCAGCATTTGTTCATTTTGTCATTGTCATCTGTGTCTCTAGAGATTGGTTGCAAACCACCTATATAAGGGTTCTTAGGTCTCGGATCCTGACCGGAGTTGAGCTGAAAGCTGATACGCTTCTGTACACAACCACTTTTCACCCGGGCGCCCGAGACCTTCCTCTTATTATAAAGCGGCTTTATAATAGGGCTTTATAATAGGGCGAATTTTTATTTCTAAACAACCTCGAGAAAAAAATACGGCACAGTGTGTATGTCTGTATGCAAATAACAAAAGAAGCGAAACACTCGCGTAATTTCTGAGGTGGCGTTTATCGGTGTTTTAATTATTCAGACTCGCCTAAGCGACTCTGTAATTAACGGGAAATTACATTGTCCTTTATACTTTCAGTATTTTACTTGGGCTGCTCTGCTGCTGTTATAAAGACTCAGTTGTAACTGCTACAGGTGCTTCAACATTTTAGCTACTTCATAATTAACTAACTTACAAACAAGCTTAAAACTTTACAGCTATATAATCAGTTTATAGACATGTTTGGTCGTTTACGGATCGTGGGAACGGGAAGAATTCTAAACATCGCTCAATTAGGAATCTTTAAATACATATAAATAGGTGCGCGATCACATAAACATCAGGGAACCTCCGATGAAAACTCTCTGTAGAAAGAGTATGTGATCAGGGATAAAGTCCAACTGTCATTTCAGGGAGGTCTATATCTCAGCTAAGGTCAATCGGAAATCCCAAGTGTGACCACAGTGGGAAATCACACAAATTGATAACACAATTCAGAATTGACAAGCACATGCGCTTTCAAAGTCCAAGTTAAACTTGGACCTTGAAAGCCCTTAGACCTGGGGGGTACTCCCCTATATGGGCTATATAGGTATGTGCGGCCTCAAAGGGTATAAGGGTATAAGGGTGTAAGGATATTTAGCCGTTTTGGTCTGAAATAGGGTATCGATTTTGACCATTTCGGTCAAATAGGGTACAGAATTTTTGGTCAGGTCTGAAATAGGGTAGGGAAAATCGCAGATTTTGGTTTGGAATAGGGTAAGGGTTTATGGAAGCGGGCCGCACACCCCCACCCAATTTTTCTGGGAGTAACCCCCCCCCCCCCCCGGGCCCTTAGATCAATAGAGTACCAGGGATAACAGTAGCCAACAGCCACAAAGCTCCTAGATCACTGAATAAACGATATTTAATTTCATAGCATCCTCGATTCCGACAAACTATGCCTGTCGTGGGCTTGTTTAAATTTACACAGCTTATGCTTTGGACATAAGCGTGTTTCCCTCATGGAGTCAAAGGCCAGATTTCTGTCTACGCGTAGTTCTTCGAATGTGGCACAATCCTATCAGCTTCCATTAATAAGTGAACGTTCAAAATGAAATTAGGTGGCTCACTTTTCTGGGAGGAATGATAGAAGCAGTCTTTCGTTTTATATCATCTGTGTCGGTAAACGGTAAGTAAGAGCTACAGTGCTAAAACACGAAACACAGAAAAGAAACAGCGAAACGCCGGAAAGAAATTGTATAACGTTGTGTATTTCGCTAATTTTTAATCTTATTTATGTTCTTAACGAGACAGTGATTTCTTTCCTCATTAATTTTTTAGTGCCATATATTTGTCTAACAAGCATTGAGACAGAATAAAAAACATGAAAAAAAGGCCAGTGCTCAACTACGAAACAGCAAAACAAAACAGCGCTACACCGAAACGAAACACTGAGCCTGGGGTCTTCTACCATGACTCAAGGTTCATAACGTTATATGAAGTATTAAAAGAGGTTTCATCCACAAGGGTTGCGTTCCTTTAGGATGATACAGATCAGGATCAATGATCCAAGATCACTCGGATCATGGTACATCAAAGGAACCGAGGAATCATTCCCAGAGTGGATTCCTCACCGAGGAATCCTTCCCAGAGTGGATTCCTCGGTTCCTTTGATGTACCATGATCTGAGTGATCTTGGATCATTGTCCTGATCTCGATCACCCCAAAGGAACGCATCCTTTCAAATTTTTAAAACTGTAAATCCACTGTTATTTATTACCATCGACACCCATCATCTCTATTCTCCTTCTTTTCTGTTTATCTAAATGTCCGTGTTTAGGCTGGGTACGTGATGTTCAGTTGTGTCAAATTTTGTATGTTAATGCCAGGGGCATTGTACCCTGGCTCCAGAGGCCCGTTGAAAAAAATAAATATCCCTGAAAAGCCAAACTAGAACGCGAGAGACGGGCCTCTGGTCGCACGAGCAGAGATATTCATTTCCACAGGACAGAATTTGTCCTAGTCCGCTGATTGGTTCTTCAAATAAACAACAACTATGATTGGCTTAGAAAAAGCGTGGTTTCCCAGCCGACAAACCGGTTTCGATGTTGAATAGAAAGCAAGTGTAAGCATCGATATGGCGGCTGCTATCGACGATCGTGGATTCTTTTGTGCGTTTCGAAATGCTGTTCAGGTCGCTTTGGAGTCTAAATTTTCCGATATTGTTGCATTAAAACCAGTGCAAGAAGAAGCGTTGTTGGCTTTCCTGAAACGGAAGGATGTGTTGGCCGTTTTACCGACGAGTTGTGGAAAATCCTTGATCTTTCAACTTGTTCCAGCAATTTGTGCCAACCTACATGATCAAGGCTTTGACTACCCAAAGAATGCAGTTCTTTTGGTGATCTGTCCACTCACTGCCCTTATTGACTCACATATTCAAGAGCTTGCCGATCGCGGAATTGCAGCCTGCTCTCTTGGTGATGACAGCGAAGATGCATCACCTTGTTTACAAACGGGAAATCCCAGAACAGCGGATAATCGCGCCGCAATGTTTTGCTTCTTCGCATTTTCGCCTTGAAATAAGTTAAGCTTCCCGTAGCCATAAATGATCAAACTTATGTTGCAAACTCTGCAAAAATCGTCGACGGATGAGCGAACAATTTTTACCGGAGTCACAACCTTCCTCGACGTTTTTCCACATACAGAGAAGTTTTTCACGGTTCGCTACACGTGCGATTATTTTTAGCGATCGATTCGCTTCACGTGCGAGTGTTTTTAGCGATCGGATGTCAGAAATGTCAAAAAAGATAACATCCAGACACGGTCTCCCCGCCCATCGAAAACCGGTTTGGTGGGATATCTGATACACGAAAACCGCACGGAAATGAGGTTCAGCATTCGTGCGACCAGAGGTTATTTTTTTCCTCTCGGCGCTTCGCGCCTCGTTGATGCGAATTCCCTCCTTCAAACGAAAAAAATAACCTCTGGCACCCAGGGTAGGGGCATTGTTGACATTTTCCTCCTTTGTTGAATTTGTTTGTATTTAGTAGCACAATTTCCTTTCTATCGCGGGTTTAACATACTGTAACATAATTGTGTCAACATATTTTAAGTCTGTACTAATTCTCATTTTGATGTACGGTTGTAGAACGGTGTGCCGCTGTTTCAGGAGTTTAGTACTGAGCGCGATCATGGATTGTATTATTTTAATAGGCTTTCCCGCGTTGTCTCAGAACGTCATCCTAAAAAAAATTGTCTTGCAGAGTGCAACGACTTAAGCGGGCGTTAACCGTAAGTTAATGCCATTCAATCTGTTCAATCATAAACAAAGCAACAGCAATTTAGGGGCATTTTGCTGTTTTAGGTCAATTCTGTGCTAAAACCATTACTTTGAGGCCTTACTCATAAACAAAACGGTTCTGTAAAGCTACGACGAAGATATCAAATGAATTTTATCACAGAGGGCTAACCATAATAAATTTCTTGAGGATTTTTTCAAGACGTAGCATCAACTTGAAAAAATTGGCCAAGTTTTGAATCACACTCAGACGAGAATATTTAATCGTTTCTTATTCACTGTTTTTAGTTGCCGAGCGAATTTTCGCTTCGGTTTAAATAATTTACGCAAGAGTTATGTTTCGTCTGACCTTCTGAAACATCGCACGCTATTTACTGCGAAATATCTCGTTTGGAGGTGAAACTTTTCGCTTGACATTGCGCGAAAAATTCGCGCAAACTTTCGCTCGAAATTTCACAAGAACCGACAACATTTGTTATGATCCATCTCACAAACCTGTTTTGACTTCGGTGTCGACTACCGATGGAACGTGACAACGGAAAACAATGCTCATACGTAATGCCCACAAAGGAAAACAATGCTCATAGATATGCACAAACCCCAGTCGAGTGGGGTTCGCATAATTACACACTTTGACCGCGCTGAAGTCGTTATGTTTTCAAGTTTCAGTGCATTTCTATCCTTGCCATCCGTAGCAACAGGCGACAGGAAACAGTTTCAGAACCTTCAAATAGTCTTTAATAACAAAACTACACCATTATTTTTGGAATTCAACTGATGCGAAGACACCTAATTTGCCAAATAGCGTGACACTGCGGCTCGTATGCATAATAGGGCTGTTTATACGAGAGAAAATAAGTCGCGGCTTACTCTGGCCGCGGCTTACATAAGACGCGAAAGGAACCATTTATACGAGTAAAAACTCCTAGGCCAGGATAAGCCGCAGCTTGAGAAAGCCGTGAAGGTAGATTTTGTACCATTTATACGGAGTGTTCGCGTCTTATGGAAGCCGTGGCCAGAGTAAGCCGCGGCTTATTTTCTTTCGTATAAACGGCCCTAATAAGAGCCTTTCAAAATACGCCGACATTACTAGAAAGAGCACCTAAAAATTAATAAAATAGCCAAGTTTGAAAGTTCGCAAAGTTATAGCTTCACAAAGTTTGGAAATTTTACAGACCTCTGTATGCCTGGGGGCACATACTTGCCCACAGCAGCATCCAAACGTTTGTAAATTACCCGACTTTGCAGAACCATATTTTCGCTATTTTGCATGATGTGACTATCAAACTTGGCCATGTTGCTAATTTTTAGGTGCTCTTTCTATCGGTGTCTTGGCTACCTAATTAATAGTTGAAAAAAACAATCGTGGAAAGATGTACGGCGCTCACGAATATGCGTATGTCTTGACAGCGTCGACGCCAATCACTTGTGAAACAGAACTTTTATCATCCAAACGGACGCATACTTAACTGCAAACGATAGAGTTGCTGAGCTACAGATTTTGCAGATTTAGCTCAAGCGGACTAGACACGGCCGGGTAGACAACGCAATGTGGAAACTAAAATTTGAATGGGACGAAACTATACTCAATTACACAAAACGAAGCAACGGTGGTATCCTGCCAAACATGAATTTCATCTTACCTTTTCTTTTTGCTCGTTCAACCCCCAGAAGGGCTCCAAGAACTATCACTAAAATCACCAAAACCAATATGACAATGACTGCAATAACAATGGTTCGCTTGCTGACAATCTTGGAAGCTGTGTTGTGGCTTTTCTTAATCTCAGGGCTAGAAGGTGGACTTTCTGAATCAAGCGGAAGCGGTACGTGTTCCATTATGTAAGTAAAATCGACCAAAACTTAGTAAATGGACGCTGAGTTTCTCAAACAATCGATCAGCGATCAACTCATTTGTGTTATTTCTGAATTTATAATTTTGCCAGTTGCATGCGCAAGTAATTGAATCGTTCATTGTTTGTCACTGATCCGTAACGCAATATATGTAAATGTCAGATTTTACAAAATCGTCTGCCCAAAATGCCGTTTAATATCTTACAGGCGTAAGGTTGTTTAATAAAAAACGAAATTGTGGATTAGGGGGTATGGGTTGTTCTTTATTGAGGCTGCGTTGGGGTAAATGGGCCCACTAAGGGACATCAATCCTGCTGGTATACGCCCTTATTATTCAACATACAGTGACATATCGTAACGCTTTCCAAATATGGTCATGTTGCACTTGATATACGACACGCGCATGGCGGGTAGGAAAAAAAAAAGAAATTACAGTGTTAGTATGCAAATCCGTTGTAAAAAAAATGCATGAAACACCTGTTTCTCAGCAAAAAGAAATCCCTTAAATGATACTTGGCAAACGTTTCCACTGACGAAATTTAACGTTCTCTGGCTTTTTGAACATTTCCAAACATTCGTCTGTAATTTTTTGCCGCGGGGTAAAAGATTCCCGGGAAAAAATAACAGACGAATGTATGGAGAACGGTTTGTGGCAAGGCTAAATCCCTTAAATTTTGTCAGTGCAACCCTTTGCCAAGTACTATTAATTAACAATATATTTTTTGCTGAGAAACAGACTCTTCACGTATTTTTTTGACAACGGAATTGCACACAAACACTGTAATTTCTGTTTTCTTTGCCTACCCGCCAAGATGGCGTCTTAAACCGTGATAAGGCCGTGTAAGCGACAACAAAAATATAAAAGACCGATACAGTGCAGAATAGACCCTATGCAAAATGGTTGTGTTTATATTAATCTTTTGTTCGTATTCAAAATAGCTTCACTAACCTCGTTCGGGATAACAAATTCTTAAGAATTTTGATCTCAAAAGCGAGGTTAGTGAGGCTATGATTTTGAATAGGGACAAAGAAATAATTCTAATTCTAATTTTTGTACTTAAAGGCAGACATTGGGTCTATGGTTTTAAATTCTATGTACTACGGTATATTTTGGCTGGTCAAGCCAGCCTTCTTCAGGTACAATGAGAAGTTACATTGGAAGAGTCTATGTAGTAACTGAACCGGAAATACGTAAAACTAAATTGATTCACAGCATAAAATGAAATTAAATCATGTAGATAAGGCTTTTAGTGTCAATGGTTAGGTTAGATTTAATATTAAATCTAAATCTAACCCGACCTGTGACACTAAATACCTTATCTATATGATTCAATGTAACCACTGTAATTTAAAATTCAATGGTGAGACAAAACGACGCTTAAAAGACCTATTTAATGAACACCGCCTTACCATAGATAACCTAACAACAAATCTAAACCTACCACAGTCGCAGCCCATTTCCTCTCCTCTCGTAACCACTCTAGCTCTGCTAACGACATGCAATTAATCGACATTGAGAAAATCCATTCTCATATATTCATCACTCACGGGTATATTACGAACTAAACAAATGACCACCTCCCAGTTGTCTTGTAAGTAGTGCTCATAACTGCGATGATCATTCACATCTTCATTCTTTAATCCGCAGTTCAAATATATAATTTTCATTTATTCATTCTCACATAATAATTCTAATATTTACAGTGCAACGACTTCAACCGGGGCCACCCGAGGTTTTTTTAACCAATCAAAGACAGATTCTTTAACAAAGAATTTCGACTATGTGGTTTTCAAAGACAATGAAATTCATCTTAACTTGGCGGTGGGAACAGACGCGACAGATCAAAAATGTCACCGAAAAAAAAAAACAATTAGATTTTGAGGTTTGGTAAACCTCTAATGTTATCGAAAAAACCACCAGCCGCATTGATTCTGAGTTGCACAGTCACAATCTCGCATTTATCTAAACTCTAACTGCTCCTCAAAAACCGAAGCGATGAAAAACACACCAACGGATACTTTGTAATGATTGGCTTACGCAAACTATAAAGGCGTCGAAATAAATTATTTGGCCCATTTTTGTTTTGGATTTCAACCGCTCAGACAGTCTTTTTTTTTTTTTCAGGCTTCTTTTCGCAATTGCATAAATTGCGTTCATAACTGCGAGGATCATTCTTCATTTGATTTCATTTCCGCAGTTCATATATGATTCATTTCATATATCATTCATGTTCAATTTTTGTCTTCTTTTATGTTGTTAGCCCAGAAAGTTCTCTTATTTATGGGAAACGCAGGAGTGTTCTTACAGTGTTGTTGCCTAGCTCAAGTGTATCATCCCGTACAAGCCTGAATTTTTTTCAGGCTTTATTTTCACTATTGCTTAAGTAGTGTTCATAACTGCGATGATCAGTCACATATTCAATGTATCATCACATCATCATCATCATCATCACATTATTTACCCTCGGATTTTAGAGTAGCTTGTGCAGCTAATATCTCCGAGCATTTAATCATCAGAGAGAGATAGACCATCACACCGGAAACTACGTCCCCTACTCTTTTCGAACAGTGTGTGGGTTCTTTTACGTCCCACAGAATCAATTATGAAGAATTGTGAGACGGGGCCTACGGTTTATCGTCCTTATCCGAGAAGACTAGAAAGTCTAACCATTTGCAGATGTTATTACAAAGGCAGCACTATCTCCTCAATTATTTAAAGACCCTGAGTGTTGGTCCGGCCGGGGTTTGAACCACCGACCTCCCGCACGCTAGTCCGGTGCTCTACCACTGAGCTAACCGGTCGGCGGTAATGTACTGTACCATCAACGCTTTGATCATATTTAAGAAATCATGAGGATAATGGTACACACATATTTTCGCCATCTTGTAAGTTACAAAATTACATATTATAAGTTACAAAATTACTGAATTTTGTAACTTTGAAAAACCCAAGAAACACAGTCAGAATGTCTTGCTTTGATCGGGTTGATGGTGAATTGTTAATACCAAAGGGTCTTCCAACATCATTCACTGAAACACCTGTAATAGGCTTCAGAGCAAGTGCACTTTTATCAGGATGCAGCCCCCGTGTTTAGCAATACCATACCAAACTGCCCACTTCTTAGGAGCTATGAAAGCCTTGTGATGCTACAAAAGGTGTCGGGTCAATACCCTGTCCCATCTCATGACAGTCAGATATTTGTAAAACATAAAATCTGTCTTGACCATTCCTTTTTTTAGCCAAGACACTGGAGTGTTTTCTATTTGAGTTTAGTGAGTAAGACAAAAACCAAGGTAATCAACCGTTTCAAAAACATGATCTTATCTGAATTCACAACAACAATACCAAAATGGCATCTGCATGCAAGAGAATCTTGGACTAATTATTGGGTTCAGCTATGAGTGTTGGGAGTTTTGTTAGCCAAATACATTGTCAGCAAAGAAAGCAAAACTTAAACAGACATAACAATTATTATTACTTCCAACAATAAGAAACAGTCAGGCACAGTCAATGGTGTAGACAAAACCCATCAAAATAACTTCTGAGGCAAAAGGATGACAGTACACCACAGGTAAGGCAATTTAACTTTTATTTAGCATTAGTCAACACATATATTAATACCAATTCATTGCTAGAGCATGAAAACTATATGGTTACTATAAAAAAAGGGTTACATTAACAGATTGTCTGGGTTCCCTGTGGTTGATTTTCATGACAGTAAGTTGTGTCATTTAAAAATGATTTGTTAAAAAATGGAAAATATTGTCCAAGAAGAGAAATGCTATTTTCACTTAAAGACAATTTTTTAACCTGGGTTAGAAACCTTATATATTTCCTATTTTAACACGTTTTTAAAGTGGATATTGATAACTTGTTTTTAATATAAATCTAGACCGCGGTAGGGGATCAGAGGGTCTGGTAGCTAGTATTATTTAGCCTTTTGGCAACACTGTATGTATTGATAGGCCTAGGTGCATGAAAGGTACATTGATGTGTGTATACATACGTATATGGCCATAGTCACGAAATCTGTTACAGCCAATCGTCTTACTTTTATTAGTACAATCACCTAATGAGCCTTATCTGTACATAACAATTTTAATCCAGCAGTAATCACATTGAAAACACTGGAAAATACTTTAGCAAGGAGCACCGTTGCAAAATAGAAGAGCTGGATCCTGCAATAGATCTAACCAGCTATAAAATTGTAAACTAGAAAACGGTAAAAAAAACAAGCAAGGCTGGTTACACGGCTGGTTACACGGTTTAAATATATATTCCTAGCCGTGTAACCAGCCTTGCTTGTTTTTTACCGTTTTCTAGTAACCACATTATTCGTTCCTGCACGCTATCGAAGTAGAGCAATTTTGTAGCTTAGCGTAGGCAAAGTGTTTCTATCATGTCTAAAACAAAGTTTACTGAAGAAGATATACCCGAGATCCAGGTGGAGAGACGAGTAGCGAAATGTCCCGGCTGCAAAGAACCAGTGGAATCCCATCAATGGGGAATTCCGTCCAAATATTGCGAAGGAATTGAAAAGTCGTCCCCTAAAAGACTGAAAAATGCCGACCTGAACACTGAGGGCGAGTCGCTCGATGGTTTACGGGCAGAGCTTGAAGCTCTTACTCTGGAGAAAGAGGCTTTCCACAGGCAAGATGAAGAAGCGAGACTTAAAGCGAGAATCGCAGCCAAGCGCGCGGCAATAGACGAGCTGACTCGGAGAAGGTTTAAAGATCACGAAAGCAGAGCAACCTTGACCAGCCATGACCTTCCTCCACTGCCCCTTGAGGCTAGCCGTGAAAACACGCCATTAGAGGACCTATTGGCAGCAACTAACTTGGATTCTGCGGTGCCCACCACGTGGTTTCACCGCGTCGAGACCTCAGTAATTCCACCCGGCACGCAATCAGTACAAAATCACACCAGCACGACGGAGATGTTTTTAAAGCCACGAGCAATCCCTAAGGGTGAGAGGCCTTTATTAATTGTAGACTTTGTTACTAATATTGTTCCCCAAGACGAGGGAGAGACACTAGGCAATCAAGGGAACGCAAAGATTGTCGTCACGTATGGACCCAAAAAAACCCAAGTTAGAAACTGTTACCGTGCCACAGTGGGTGGTTGCAAACACGCTTTTATTTCATAGGTACTGAGATTTATCCCGGGGAGGGTACTTCCTTATATGGGCTATATAGGTATGTGCGGCCCCAAAGGGTATGGTTTTTAAGCCGTTTTGGTCTGAAATAGGGTAACGATTTTAACCATTTGGTCTGAAATAGGGTATGGTTTGTACACTTTATTCCTGAATTGAGTATGTTTTTTAGAAGAAGCCACTTCTTCATCATTAGGCGATAAGACCATTAACAAAAGAGTCACAAAAGCCCTTATCAAATTATGTTTACGCCAACCATGTAGGTGAAATAGGTCTGAAATAGGGTATCGAATTTTTGGTCAGGTCTGAAATAGGGTAGGGAAAATCGCAGATTTTGGTCTGAAATAGGGTAAGGGTTTCAGGAGGCGGGCCGCACACCCCACCAAATTTTCTTGGGAATACCCCCCCCCCCTCCCGGGGGATTTATCCACGAAAATCATAGTGAATAAAATTCGTACTGATTCTACTCGTAGCCAACCAGAAGCACGAGCGACAAAATTTCACCGTCAAAAAAAATAGTTCGTCCAATCAGTAACGCGAACGACGAAATTTCACAAATGATGAATGAACGTACTCAGAGGATACGTCATTCCAGAGCCGTTGCACAAAAACTCGCGCGCTTTGAAAAATGGCCGAGGGAGGTTTGCTTCTGTTTGCTCAGTTGAACAATTTATTTTAGAACACGAAAACAAAAATACCGCTCAAAAAACTGAACGATATGTAAGATTGCTTGAAAGTTTTTTGAAAACGAAGGAAGAAGACAGGAAAATTGAAGATATTCCAGCGGTTGAGCTGAATCAATACATTAGCGAATTTATCATCTCTGTCCGCACAAAAGATGGCAACGAGTACAAGCCGACTTCGCTTCGAAGTTTAATGGTCAGTTTCGAATGCTTGTGACACACGTAGAAAGTAGCGGTTCTGGCACAGCGCACGCCTCGGGCTTCGCCCTCGTTGCGCTTGTGCCAGAGACCGCCATTTTCTGCGTATGTCACATCATATCGCAAGAGCAGAAGCCCAAGTCGCGCGCATTGAGAACAAGGGTTTTCACGTTTGTAACATTTACGCAAGAGCGAGCCGCAGGCAACCGGTTCAAACCAGTTCGAACGGGTTCAAAACAATTTCAACCACGTCACCAAAATTTTGCACCAGGTTACACACCCTATTAAACAAGAAGGTGCACCAGGTTATACACTCTATTAAACAAGAGAGTGTGCCAGGTTATACAGCCTATTGAACAAAAGGGTCATTGGCTATAAGAATGGCAGCAGCACGCATGCAGGGAGAGGTCTTGAACGAGTTTTATGCCCCGGCCGCGCAAGTTTTGAATTCGCATAGTGATGAAGAGTACGACGAGGCGTTTGGGAACCAAGAAATGCCAACACCGCGGGAAGACACGCCGAAGGAATGTTTTTGGGAAAAAATGAAGGATAGGAGGGAAATGGGTTGGGGCTCTGTTCTTGATGAACGTTTGTATGATTCTTTGGTGATGGATTTAGTTGCTGGGATAGAAATAGCAGAAGACGAGGAAAGGTTTAATAAATGGAAAAAGGCTCACGGCTGCGAAGACGAAGATGCCCCTTATGTGAGCATTGTTGTCATTTTGAATTTGAGTACGGGGGCTGCAAGGAGGCAAACGAAGAAAATTGCACACACTGCAAACTAATTAAATTGAATAAAGAGGGCCATGAAGCAATACCTTGATTGTATTGTGATGATTTTGAATTTATATGTGATTGTCATGAGAAATACAGCACTTTAGAATATGATGGGCCAATATATTGCTACGAAGGGGCAGCGCCCTATTGAACAAATATTTTTCCAAGAAATATGGATAACACCACGGCACAACACCTGTGGAACTCTTTGCCTCCGCAAATGCAAGAGGCATTGCTCGTTTTTATGGAAGAGCTTGAGGACACTCTTGCAATCGGACACACCTTCCCCAACTGGGTCGTCAAGCGTGCAATTCCCGCTTTCTACGAATTATTCAATGCTTATGTCAACTGTGCATTCGACAATGCAGAGGAAGAGGAGGATCCAAACGAACCAGACTGGGACGCTTTGGAACGCGAAGCAGACAGGTTGGAAGAAGAAAAATACCCTTCCTGTTTCCCCGAACACGAAGACAACGGCTATCTTGGATGTGATTAATTGTTGTGTTCTTTAAAATTTCCACTGGCAATCTGAACACGACGTGTGTTCAAGTTTGTTTGATATTTTGCAAATGTTTCTGATTCCATCCAATACTTTCCCTTTCTTCCAACTTGAAAGCAACAAAAGCCTCCACAAAAAATCCATGACCTTATTTTTTTGTCGCACACATTTAATTGGATTGTGATTGACTGTTGTGTCGGACTTTTGAACAAATGTGTTTTTATGTGCAAGTATGATTGCTTTGTTGGCGATCCTTTTCCATTTTGTACAAGACAAACTCACGCACCCAATCGTCCGAGAGGTGCAACAAGAAATGGACCGCGTCGTCGACGAAATGTATGTGCAAGGTAGGCCCATTTGAAGAAAGGAGGCACACGAAAAATGACACGCCAGCCGGGACGTTTTGCACACTCCTTGTGACCAAATCGCAGTGAATGAATACCCAATCGACGCCTCTCATGATGTTCGGGAGCTTGTCGCCGAGCACCACCCCGTAAATCGTCAAATCGAAGTACAGATTGAAGATGTACTTTTTGTCGGCGGCATCCGGTCGACGTACCCCGTGTGCGCCTGCAGAAAGGAGGTGAGATTGGTGTAGTCATACATCCCGTCGGGGAAAGTTAAAGTTTTCCAAGCCTCGCCCTTTTCCCGCCATTTCAGCTGGTTATTGTTGTACCGCGCTGCCACGTTGTGCGAAGAGTAAGTCATCGTGATGAGTTTCTTGAGGGCGACTTTGTATCTCCGGTTGGGTTCGAGGAAAATGCGATCGGGGAAGATCTTGAAATCGTGGGTCGGTTGGTCGCCGCGCCCCGGTTGCAGCTTCGCGAGCCTGGAGTCGAGCAGCAGGTGTAGGTCGTTCATCGTATATAATCGTGGGAAATCTTCTTCGCTTGCGCCTCGGTCAAGAAGCTGCGACGGGTGAGTTCAGAAAGCAGCTTTTTGATGTCTCGCCGGAGTTTGGAGGAGGTGTTTCCGGCCCGGAGAGAACCCAGCGCCACGTACAAATCGTTGACCATTGCTTCGAAGTCCGCCCCTGCCCCGCTTCCCTCCATCCATTCTTCGTGCCAGTCATCGTCATCGTCATCGCCAGCAACAGAGGGTCTGCGGGAAGAAATTTCTTTGAAAGCCTTTTCCAAAGGTGACGGTTCGCGGGCGGGTTGTTTTCGTGTGGGGCTTTTTTTCAACCTTTTTCTCCCCTCTCGGAGCTGACCTTCCGACGGTGTCGCGATGGGTTGCGGCAGCGGTCGGTCGATTTCTCTTCCGGCGAGAATCGCGTCTCTCTGTCTTTTGATTTCCACCAAAGACCAACCTTTGTAGCTTCCGCTCTTCACCGTTTCTTGGCCGCTTCTCTCCATTTGTGTGATCATGCTACTGAGCGAGCGCAAATCGTATGATTCGTTGTACCCTTTAAGAAACTTCGTCGCCTCAGGCTTTTCCCACGTCTGCCGCGGGATTTCGTCCGCAATGGGTGGAGGGGGTGGAGGCAATTCGAATTCTTCCTCGACGTCATCGACAGGCGAAAGAGGCGGGGTTGGTGCTGGTGTTGGAGCCTCCGGTTGGAAATCCTGCCAATCGAAGGGGTTGATTCGGTCGAACTCATCCATTGCATAGTTCGGCCGTTCTTCTTGGTGGCCGGCTCGGATTTGTCCAACCGTTTCGTGACCGGTTTGAAAAGTTTCTCCGCGGCCGCTTCCCCCATCGCTTCGGCGATCTTGTGTTTCTTGAATTCCTGTCAGATTTCCTGTTCCTGTTGTTCGAGCTCGGCTTCTGCCTCGGCCCGCTCGCGCCACTTCTTCAGAGACATTCACTGTCTGAAAGACAATACCTCTCTTGGTGAAAGGGTTTTCGCAGGGGAGAATATTTGGAGAATGAAAATTCCGAACTATGATCCAGGAACCGCGTCAACGAATTGGAAGCAGGGGCACCCGTCCATGCCCGAAGACATTTTCCGGATGTTGATTTGTGGGCCCAGCAATTCCGGCAAGACAAACATCCTGCTGCACATACTGTACGAGCTGATGGAGTACGACAAGGTTCTGCTTTTCTCGAAGAACCTTCACCAGAACAAGTACCAGGCGCTTCTGCAATATTTCGCCAAAAACATCGACCCCCACGCCGGATACGAAGTCATCGAAGCGATCCAAGGGGACGACATCGTTCCGCTCGAGGAACTTCCCCACCCCGAGGTGGGAATGCCCGACAACCAGAAAATTGTCGTGTTCGACGACCTGGTTTGTGAAAAAAACCAAAACGATATAATTAACTATTTCATAAACGGCCGGCACCGCAACTGCGCCGTGATCTATCTATCCCAGACCTTTTTCAAAGTTCCAAGAACATCCGCGACAACTGCAACCATTTCTGCGTCTTTTCCTTCCTCCCAAGAGAGAACATACGGATCGCTGCCGATCTGGGGGTGGATCCCAACCTGCTGGACCGCGCAACTGACAAAAAATTCTCTTTCTTTTATTATGACAAGAGCAAGAAAAATTTTGACGAAAGTATATAATAGAAAGATATGGGGTGGTTGAACCAACTTCGGGGAAGCTTTTTTCGAAGAGCGGGGGAAGGAACACCAGAGCCCTGTGGTCCTCCTGGTCCGCGGGGGCAACATGGTGAGAAGGGGATCGCGGCCCCGCAGGACCGACCGGTGCGCAAGGACCAACCGGTCCACACGGACCTGCAGGGCCTGCAGGACCTGCCGGGCCTCGAGGGACAAGAGGACTGCAAGGGCCTCCAGTCCCGCAAGGTGCACAAGGACCACCAGGCCCGACCGTCTCGGGTGGTGACTTCAAAAAAGACGGCAGCATCGCGATGACGGGCAACCTCGACATGGGGCGTAACCTGATAACCAACATGGTTTACGCTGTGAACGATCTTGATGCCACAAATAAAAGCTATGTCGACTCTGAAATCGCGCTTTGTTTGAAACGGGACGGAAGCGACCCGGCCCTGGGTGATCTGACTATGGTTGGGTATACCATTGAAGATTTTAAAGACGTTGATTCCAGCACCCCGCTGAAAACGCCGTCAACAAAAAATACGTGGATCAGGGATTGCGAAACAAATTCGACGCGATCGCACAAAAAGACTTGAACATGAAGGACAACGTAATCGAGAATCTTGTGCCTCCCTTCAACCTCAAGGGCGCGGTAAACAAAGAATATGTGGATGAGTATTTTGTGAAAAGAGATGGCTCGAATGTGATGTATGGGGCTTTGAAGATGGGGCACCAAAAAATAACCGATCTCAAACTTCCAACCGCGAACAGTGACGCGGTGACGAAAAAATATGTGGATGATTTGGGAGGGAACTTTTTGGGGGATCACAAAATCACCGCTTTCAAAAAGCCGGTCGGTGAAACGGACGCGGTGACGAAGGATTATGTGGAACACTCGCACCTTTCCATGTCGGGTGGGAAAAAAAACCCGTTCGCCTACCTCATGGAAGACGCCGACGATTCCTCATCCGAAAACAATATTCATGTTCATGGGATTGTCAACTTCGCCGCCTCCCCACATGGGGTCAACAAAAACGCGTATGAGTTCACTCTCGTCAAAGACGCAGGCAGCAATGATTATCGCTCGCGAATCGGTTTCAATCTCTTTCCACTGGCGAAAGGGTATTACAAGATCGTGGTTGAGTACTTTCCGCCGGAAAAGACGAACGTGTCCGTGAGGGCAAGTGCCACCGTCATTTCCGTCACGAGCCAAACCACGCGAACTTTCACCACCAACCCACCTTTCACAAAAACCCTCGTTCAGTTCCACCGGTGGAGCGACAACACCCCTAACTACATTTATTTGGATCTGCATGGAAGGACTTCTGGTTCAATCACCGGCCACCTCGTCGTTTATGGGGTTTCGGGGTATGTTTCCAATGTGAACTCGAGTGTTTTTGACAAAGTTTGGACTGTGGACAGTGGGACCATGACCATTCAAACCAATTTGGATATGAACGACCATCTTCTTTTGAAACCCAAATTGGGAACGGACTTGACTTTGAACGGCAAATATGTAATCGATGAAAATGCAGCACTGTTCGGTGGGACAAACGGGCAGATGACAATGATGAACGACTTGAACATGAATAGTTATTTGATTCTTGAACCCAAATTGGATGGAAATTTGAATTTGAATGACCACTGGGTTTACAACAATGACCGCCCATTGTTCAGCACGAGCGTCCACGGCCTGACAATGCAAAATGCGTTGAATATGAATGGGCATGTAATCCATCACTGAAGTTGGGTGGTGATTTGGATTTAAATGGAAAAAAAGTAATGAGTGGAAGCACTCCACTGTTTGAATATCGCAATGGTTCAATAAGATTTTTGGAGCCGTTTGCACTACCTGGAACATCAATGGAGTTGGAAAGCGATGTAATTACCGTAGTAGACACGAATGGACATTCGTCGACCTTTTACAATTTTGGAGGCCTTACACCGCATTCACAAAGATAACAAGTGTAACCTTGTATTCCCTTAGCGGGGCGTTGCCTCGTGATATGCAGCTGAGAATCATGATTGAGCGGGGTCATATGTCTCCTATTCAAAGGTTCCTTTCTTTTCCGCGAGGGACTGTGGAAAAGAAAATAGACCTGGATGAAACAATCGATGAAGACTTTGCGCAATATGTTGCTTTTTATTTGAAAGGCTTTCTCAATGGAAACCCCAGGGTGACACTGAAAGCATCCTTTCGCGCATGAACATATTTATTTTCTTGCATATGCCATGAAGAATCAACATATTGACAGCTTCCTGTGCACATACACCTGGTGTGACTGGTGCGACAAGTGTCGCCTTGTTTGTCCTTGCAACCTGCGCGCGAGCAAACCGAAGTGGCACGAGCGGGAAAAACTTCGCGCGGCCATGCTCGCAGCGAAACCAGATAGTTCATCTTACGATACTGTCTTCTGATTTTTTTTTTCCGAAAATATACAATGCGGGTTCTGAAAAGAAAACCTCGACCTCCCCCTCTCAACATCTTTGACTTCAACCACATCGACCCGACCCTTCCGAAGGACACCATCACAACAGCATTTCCAGCAACCACGCTGCAAAGCAGGTTTCTGCGCTGAAACGTTCGGAAAAGTTTTTCGTAGCCCCAATGTTTCTTGTTGTGTTTCTTGTTTCTGCTGCTTCCTTTTATCAGCAACCTCAAGCAAGCAGCCAAACAGCAGGAATCTGAACACGAGGGCGGATGTCAAACATGGCGGATGTCAAACTCTTTGCTCTGATAGTTGCACTTGTATTGAGTTATTTTAATCAGACTGTAGCATCCAAAAGAGCTAACGGCAACTTTAAGACTCCGCTGTCAGGCTCCACAGTTTTAAGGGACAGTTCTCAGCAAGGAATTCCATACGAAATGCAGCAGCAAAGTGCAGCAAAGAATACCAGTAACAGACGAAACGAGAATGCATGCAATCAAAACCCACACAAAGCAGAGGTATTTAAAAGGAAAGGTAGCATATTACTTCAATTCAAATGCTACATTTAATGTGGAAATTATCAGAGCAGGAGATGTTGAAATGAACCCAGGTGATATTAGAAATCCCTGTTCAGTATGTGGCAAATCGGTAACAAGAACTCACCGAGCCCTCGACTGCTCCACGTGTAAATTACAATCCCACATTAGGTGCAGTTCAATT
Source organism: Pachyseris speciosa (assembly GCA_016490735.1). Taxonomy (NCBI): domain Eukaryota; kingdom Metazoa; phylum Cnidaria; class Anthozoa; order Scleractinia; family Pachyseridae; genus Pachyseris; species Pachyseris speciosa. The sequence continues at coordinate 145,757 of JAEMWC010000547.1, read as the reverse complement.
ACACCTACTCTGTACCGCGAACTTTTGGCAAGGGTGAATTATTACTGGGAATGTTCCTCCTGCTTATGGAAAAGTGCGTTAGGTTCAGTGCCATTTAACAGAATCGACGACACAGAATTTCTACAAGAGATTCAATGCAGAAGTCAAATCAAAGATGACAACGACGAATACCTACAGGACTTAGTTCACAAACTTGTTACCAACGCAAAACATCTTAAATTAACACACTTAAAGTGCTACTACGATCAGAAAATCACTTGCCGTTTTTCTTCAAATTTCGAAAGTATGTTTGCTTAACACCCGAATCGCGAAATTTCAAGCTTTAATTTCAAGCAGAAGAGTGTTTACTTTGAGTGCAACTTTTTAATTTAACGGTCCGCCATTACTAACTTCAAAATCTTAAGAGAACTGGATCGAGGACGAAATGACGTAAAAAGCTCACAAGAGTAAGAATGCAGTGCGTGTAAACCCGGCTGATTTAGTATGCAGCACGGGAATTTTGAGCTTTCAGACTCTCAAACTCGTGTTTTGCATACTTAATAACCTGCATTCACACACTGCAATTTGAAACCAGTGCGCATATGACGTCATTTTATCTTGGTTCCAGCTCTCCGAGGCCTAATCGGTCAGTTACGAACGTGAGTAATGGCGGACCGTTAAATTAAAAAGTTGCACTTAAAGTAAACCGTCTTCTGCTTGAAATTAAAGCTTGAAATTTCGCGAGTCGGGTGTTAAGCAAACATACTTTCGAAATTTG
>JAEMWC010000547.1:0-140000 GCA_016490735.1 Pachyseris speciosa | reverse complement strand
CAAAACGAAAACGGGGAAATGGAAGAACAAACACAAAGACATTACTTTCAAGATTTGCCCGCGTTATTACAAAGGCAAACCTCCAAGAAGAATTTGACCATGCATTTGACCTATTTATTGAAGACATTAACGGTGACATAGATAATTGGTCAGAACGAGGATCAGGATGGGCCATTGATAATATCACAATTGCCTATGTCAACGTTGCAAGATATAGTCCTTTGAGAGGTGGTACTTACATTTGTACACCCAAAAAACTGGCCGCCAAAAAAGCAATTATTAATGTGAAAAACCGAGATAACGAATGTTTGAAATGGGCCTTGAAAGCTGCAAGGTCTCCAGTTGAAAAAGACGCACAAAGACCCAGCAAGTATCCGCAAGAAGATAGTTTTAACTGGGGCATTATCTTTCCCACCCCACTAAAACAACTCTGCAAACTAGAAAAACAAAACCCCCACCTTGCACTCAACGTGTTTGGCTGAGCAAACGACGAAGTGACTTCTCTTAGAATCAGCAAACAAGATAAAAGCATCCCAAGAATTAACCTGTTGCTTCTCCACAAAGATGAAAAACAACACTACTGCTTTGTGAAAAGGCTTTCATCTCTGCTCTACGACCAAACCAAACACAGAGACAAAAAACATTTCTGCGTGATGTGCCTCATCGGTTTCACAACAGAAAAAATTCTCACAGACCACCGAAAACACTGTAACGGAATAAACGGAACCCCCACAAGAATCGAAATGCCTGAAGAAGGAAAAAACACACTGGAATACCAAAACCACAAGAAACAAATGAAAGCACCCTACGTTATCTACGCTGACTTCGAAGCACTGATTGAAAACATCCCTGTAGACCAACGCGAACGAACAGCCTGCACAGAAAAAATAAATAAGCACACAGCCTCTGGGTTCGCGCTAACATACGTAAGAAGCGATGGGATAAGCTACCCAGTCCAGAAATACAGATAAGCACACGACGGCGAAAAAAACGCTGTGGAAGAGTTTCTCAACAGGGTTGTTTGCTTGGAAAAGGTACAGCGCGAAAGCTTAGAAACACCGGTGCCGATCCAAATGGAAAAAGTTGACTAGCATAACTACAACACAGCAAAAAAATGTCACATATGCGACGAACATCTTATCGTAAAAGATTATCTTGACTCAAAATCTGTTTGGGGTTTCATTCAGGCATATACTGGGGTCAGGCCTACAAAAAATGTCTTAACAAAATCGAATTTATTGGGCCCAAAGCACAAAGAAAACCAGACACTTATAGAGAAAGTACACAAAAAGACTGTCTTTTCTGCGGGAAACCACTTCTGCGCGAAAAATTTAGAGATACCGTGAAAGACCACTGCCACATCACAGGCAAATTCCGCGGCGCCGCCCACGGCACGTGCAACAAGAAACTGCGCATAGCCCCAAAAACCATCCCCATCCCAGTAGTGTTCCACAACCTAAAAGGCTACGACGCGCATCACCTAACGCAGGGGTTGGCTAAAATTGGAGGCAAAGCTAAAATATCCTGCATTGCCAAAAATATGGAAAAATACATTTCGTTTTCTCTGGGTAACCTGCGCCACACCGAAAGAGGCGCTAAAAATAACGAAAAGGCTATGCCCCGAACCAGAAAAGATATATCTGCTGTCCAAGAAGGGCATCTACCCCTACGAGTACATGGATTCGTGGGAAAGATTTAATGAAGACCAGCTTCCACCCAAAGAGCGTTTCTTCAGTGGCCTTTCCGGCGAGCACATCTCAGACGAGGATTACCGCCATGCACATGAGATTTAAGAAACGTTCGGATGCAAAACCCTCGGCGACTACCACGACCTGTACGTTAAAACAGACGTTGCACTTTTGGCGGATGTATTTGAAAACTTCCGGGATCTATGCCAAGAGCAGTACGGTTTGGATCCGGCCCACTATTACACATCCCCTGGCCTGTCGTGGGACGCTCTCCTGAAAAAGACAGGCGCCGAGCTGGAACTATTGACAGACGTTGACATGCATCTGTTCATAGAACGTGGAATGCGGGGCGGCATTTCAATGGTAAGCAAGAGATATGCCAAAGCTAACAACCCACTGGTACCAGGTTATGATCAAAACAAACCAACAACTTATATCATGTATTATGATGCAAAGAACCTTTATGGATGGGCAATGAGCAAAGCCCTTCCAGTGGGAAAATTCAAATGGAATTCTTGGGTTCCATCGGAGGAAGAAATTCTGGAGATTCCAGAAAACGGCAAAAAAGGTTATTTCCTTGAAGTCGACCTCGAGTACCCCAGAGAACTCCACGAAGAGCACAATGGCTATCCACTTGCACCTGAGAAAAAGGCCGTAAAAAAAGAATGGCTGTCCCCATACCAAAAGAAAATGATAAATGATTTAAATCTCAACCCGCCAGATTCCCAGAAGCTTCTGCTGACGTTGCAGGACAAAAATAACTACGTTTTACACTACCGAAACCTCCAGTTCTACCTGAAACACGGCATGCGGCTGAAGAAAGTCCACAGAATGTTGGAGTTCGAACAAAAGAAATGGATGGAGCCATACATCACGATGAACACAAAGTTCAGAAAGAAGGCCAAAAACACATTCGAAAAGGACTTCTACAAACTGATGAACAACTCTGTCTTCGGGAAAACCATGGAAAACTTGCGCAGCCGCACAGACGTTAAACTGGTGCGCCCCCACGAGACAACAAGGCTGAGAAAGCTGATTGCAAACCCCCTGTACGCGCGGCACGAGTTCTTTGCAAATGATCTTGCTGGGATAAGCATGCGCAAAAGCAAGCTATGTTTGAATAAACCTGTTTACACCGGCGCGACAATCTTGGAAAACAGTAAAATTCTGATGGATGACTTTTACTACAACGTCTTGAAAAAGCAGTACGGAAACAGATGCGAACTGTTGTACACAGACACCGACGGTTTTATGGTTCTGATACAAACAGAGGACATCTACAAAGACATGCGCCTAGGAGGCTGCCTCGGCCAAAATCTCTTCGACACAAGCAACTACCCGAAAACCCACCCGCTGTATTCAGAAACCAACAAATAGGTTTTGGGAAAAATGAAAGATGAGTGCGCGGGTGCCCCAATCGCAGAGTATGTAGGTTTGAGGCCAAAGATGTATACAGTTATGATGGCCAACGAAAAAAACATGAAAAAGGCCAAAGGTGTGAAAAAGAACGTGGTCAAAAAAAATCCTACACGAACAGTACAAAGAAACCCTATTCGGCAAGAAGCAGCTTACACACGGAATGAACATTCTTCGGAACGAAAAGCACAACATCTACGGGATAGACGTGAATAAGACTTCTCTTTCTGCGTTTGATACGAAACGATGGATAGAAGAGGACGGAGTTAACACAAATGCATTTGGGTATAATCCTCTGCCGACGGAAGCAGAAATGGAAGGCATCGAGGAGTGGTTAGATGGGATCTTCAGTTATAACCCACCCCCAACCACACCGACTGATGCAAAAATGGAAGGCATTGAGGAGTGGTTAGATGAGGTTTTAGGGGGAGATGATGCATTTGGAGATTGACAAATATAAATATATGGACTGCAAGACAACGCCAGAGTGGACGATGGTTCACAAAGAGCTGAAAAGGGAAGTTGCAAGGAGGAAAAAGCCAAGGGTCGAGACTTCAAAGAGAGATGAAATGTTGTTTGAACTATTGGCCCAGCGTCTAAACAAAACAGGCGTGTCAGGTTTAACGACAGTTCTTTCAATCTTGAAGACTTTCAAAGACCAGACAGGATCTGTGGCTCTTTTTTTGCCGCCCTCCAGCTCGCCCGGTTGGTAAAGATAGCGGACATTGACAAGAGGGGGGAGCTGCTTTTCGCGATTATCTACAAGCCTTTGATATGTGGTTGAAGGTTTGGAAGCAACTGCCTTTTCTTTGATCGCAATCGCCGGTTTCTTTCCAGTCAGGCTTGTTTCCTCATTGTTCAAAGGTGAAACAACTTCCGGAAGCCGTTTCACCCACGCGACAGACCGCTGGCCTTCCTGCAAACGCATTCCACAGCGTACTGGTAACCAAACAAGCACTCCGTCAGCGTGCGGTTGAAACGTTCGACAATTGCCTGGTCGCGGTGAATTTCGGATTGCCCGCGTCTGATATATACTTTGTGGTTTCCCATTTCTTTAGTGACCTCACCCATAAATTCACGCCCAGGATCCACCTGTAGCATTTCCGGCCATTTCAGAGGCGAGCGTTTGTAAATTTTGCGAAACCCCGCGGCGACCTCGTCGGAGTTTTTCGAGGTAAAAGGTTCGGCTTCTTTGTAGCGGCTGGCCACGTCAACAACCGTCAGAGCGTACTTGTACACCTTGCGCCCGCGGGGGAACTTGTCATGCGGCAAAAAAAGAAGGTCAGCTTGGTTCACCTTGTTGGGCGTGAAAACATCGAACTTCGGCCGAGAAATTCGGCGCGGCACCGGAAGATACATCTTCCAAAGAGCCTGCTTGATTAGCCACTTTTTTGCAACATCCTCAGATATCTTTGCAGCTTCAGCCAGGTTTTTGATCGCGGCGAGGCCTTTCCAATAACCTCCTGGGCTGTAATAGATCTTCGCGAGTTTGGCGTCCATATACTTGCTTCTTTTTTTCTTCAACTCCGCATATTTAAAATGTATCCCTGCCTTATATAATCATATTTATCGGGATCATCACATCTTAGAACCTCCATACCAAGATTTTCTTTTGCAGCTCTCAAAAGGTTAATGTTTATATCAAAAATACGCCTCAAGTTGTGGTGGTTAAGGCTGGTGGGGTGTTTTCCAACAAAATACAACACAGGGTAAAAATAGTCCGCAAAAGTTCCATCAGATGTAAAACCCCCGCGGGCATGCATTATAATTTTTTTTGAAGCTACTACTTTGGAAAGCCTTCTTGAAGGTTTACTCTCATTATATTCACTCCAACCCCTGTGCAGGCAGTCAAAAAACAAACCGTATGTAACTTCTAAAACTCTATAGTGACCATCTTTTTCATGGTTGAAAAAATTGTCCAATATTTCTCTTCGGTCTGAATCCGAAAGTTCCTCTTCCTCCACTTTAGAAACATGCGTGGTCGCAACACTCTCATTGGCACGGATATACATACAAAAAATTTTCTTTAATTGGCAGGCGCGCTAGTTTGTTTTCAAAGGAAACGAAAGGCAGCGTAGCCCAAAGCGAGAGTACCGGCGCCCAAAAAAACCAGCTCGCCCTTTTTTTGCTGCTCGCTCGGTTGGTAGAAATCGGAAAACTTGGGTTCTTTCAGCGGGGCCAGAGGCCGGTTGGGATGCGCTTGGTTGTAAAGTTTGAAGGCGTAGTCGGTGTTGGTGAAGTTCTGCTTGGCCTACGCTTTGATTTGCGAGTTGGTCTGGATCCAGTCAAGGAGCTTGGTGCGCTGGCGGTTGTATTCTGCGTAAGCTGCCTGGTAATCCTCGAGAGCCTTGTCGTGGCGCTTTTTTTCGTCAAGCGCGGCGTCGTCGCCGCCGCCAAGAGCCTTAGCAAGATAATTGCCACCGATAAAAGTTGCCGCATTGAGGATCGCACCACCAACAACGATTGCGACGGTTGCCATCTTCTTATACCAAGAGCCTATTTTTTAAATCAAACGTTGGAAGGGATTATTTTTTGGTCCTCGAGATAACTTTTAAGTGCGATGGCGCCCGCCGTAACGGCAGTAAACTCCAGATAGACTCTACTGCTCGGGGTCAGATATGAAATTTTCTTTTAAAACTTTTTTCCCGACCCAACCAATTCCAGTTATAACGGCGGTAAGAACCGCTCCATCCATGACCGTTTTGACAAGCTTGTTGTCAGACATGCCAATATAAAAAAGGGCAAAAGTTTAAATGGGAAAATTAATCCATTTTCCTGATCCCACCACCTTTCTTTTTCGGCTCGGGAGCGGGCTCGCTAGCAACAACAGGGGGTGGGTTTGGGGTTCTTTCCTTTTTTCGTGGGGCCAAAAACTGAAGCCTTTCTTGTATCGCTTCACGCTGATAATAAACGCCGGCTGCACCAACAATAAGCCCACCCACAGCCAGAATGGTGCCGAAAGAAATGCCACCTGTGTCTTTGGTACTATCACTCGCAGGTTCCTGCACTGTGGTGGCGGAAGCCGCAGCTTCCTATTCTTTATATTTTGCAAGCTGGGCCTTGGAATCTTCCAATTTTTTTTTCTGTGCTTCTCGAGCCTGCTTAGTTTTTTCTGCTATTGCTTTTCCCGCTGCAACCCGTTTGGGATCTTTTTCTTTTTTCGGCGGTGGGGCAGGAGAAGTAAGTTGTCCATTGGATGGCTGCTGTGCTTGAGGTTGTGCATCCGCCATTGTGCAGATATACTACAAGAGAAAAGTTCAATTTGCCTGCAAAATAATGAGCAATAGTCAGCATTCGCTTAGTAATTATTCAGCAGTTGCTGAGGATTGCTCAGGAATTTGTTCAGCAATCGTCATTGGCTCATCCTCTGAGTCGGTAAAATCAATGTGTTTTGCGGTTATTAACACCGAGTTGGCCAAAGCAAGCCACTTGCCAAATTTCAAAGCAAGGCTGCCTGTCAAACAGGAAAGCTCTTTTGTGATTATGTAGTCTTCTTTTATCTCTTTTCGATAAGCCTCAATGTCTTTTATTTTGACGACTGACCCGGCTGCCTTGGTTGCAAGAAAAATGAGGCTATCAATCAAACTTTCAATTGTCTTCGAGCCCACGTAAGATTCATACCTTTTGTAATACTTTTCGACATCTTTGTTGGTGAGGTGCTTCACCTGTTCTTGAGTCATCTGTACGCCTATGAAATCTTTGGACTTGCCCGTCGACACCAACACAGAAAGCTGCTCGCGGAGAGCTGGAATATCAGGACCGGGGATACCAAAGTAAGGGCATTACCGGCGGGCGCGCCCGTTGCTTCTGCTTCCAGCATCTCCATAACCTCTACTATTGCCTGCTGCTCTTCAGCCATTTATACTTCAGCTTCTTTTTTTAATTCGAAAACAATCGCACACCGAATGGGTGCCGCAGCGAGAACACAAGGAAAGAAAACTTTCGCTGTTTTAGCTTTGAAATCATGCTTTTGTACTCCTCTGGGGGCATGTCTCCTGCATAGTCCTCAAACATAGATTTTATGGTCTTGACTGAGGGGTTGTAAAAAAGAACGACCGCCGCGATGTTTTCCCGAAAAGAAGCTGTGATGCTGGTGTACTTTTGTGTCAACACCCACACACTGATGCTGATGTGCCTAGCTGAAAAGGCGAGATGCACCAGCTAGCCTGTGCGTTTTTTTTTACCTCTTTCGAGGCGGCACAGTCGTCAAGGATTATGAGGCTGTTGGTACCCTCAAAAACAAACGTCACGATTTTCAACCAAACTTCTACCTCGTGCTGCTCGCAAATCACGACATACACCCGCGGGTCGTTTTCCCCAAACCTGTAGAGGGTCTTGTTGTGAGCGAACATTTGGCAAATAAGCACTATGTAGTCGAACTTGCCGCAGAAAGGGCCCCTCAGCTGGTCAACCACGAACCTTGTTTTGCCTGAGTTTGTCGGCCCCACGATAAGAGCGTTAAAGGGAATATTATCCGGGTTCATGTTATATTTAGTATTCCACAGAATGCAATTGCCGGTCCAATACGTTGAACTGCGAGTCGCTGATTGTAAAAACATGGCAGTTGACGTTTCCAGATCCGCTGGCTGTCCGCTCGATCTCAAGCTGCACCCCATCCTGTGTGTTGACAAGCCTAACCCCGCTTCCGTGCATTTCCTGGGATGCCATTGACCGCAAGTCAATGAGAAGCCCGAAGCGGTCGCCTGTGTAAAACTCATGTGTCAAATTCATGTGTTGTGTTTTGTTCGTCTTTTTCATGAAAAAGCGGCTGACTTCCTCCCAAATGTCCTTACCTTCGATGCCGTTGTTGTACAGCCGGCTGGGCGAGCCGTTAACCGTGATGCTTACTTTTTTGATGTCGGGGTTGAAAAACTTTTCCGAGTCCCTGGTCCCCGCTGTGTAAGTTTCGATGAAAAGGAGGAGGATTCCTTTCAAAGACCTTCTTTCGGGGTTGACACGTAGGTTGATTCGCGTTTCGCCCTTTCGTGATGCACATGATCATACAGGAACTCTTTCCTGGATGTATAAACACTCTCTGCCTGGGTTGCTAAAGTTTCGCTTCTGATCATTTCATACTCTATCTGGATGTTTGTCAGCTTGTATTTGAGTTTTGTGGTGTCAGAGCCTTTAACGACATTATTTTCATTTGCAAGGGTAAGTTCGAACACAAGGTCGTTGTAAAGAGCTTGGGGGTAAAAGATTCCGTGGTCAGACCGGATTTGGTGGTCGAGCCGGATGCGGTATTTGTTCTCGTAAATGGTTTCCAGCTTGGTTTCAGCAGCGACACCTGAGGTGGGCTTGTCACCGGCATTTGAGCGAATCTTGTTGAGGTTATCGTTCTGAACTCCCTCAAGCACCATATTGTCCCGCTCCTCCTTGGAAAGGAAAAGGTCTTCCCAGATTTTTAAAATGTCGTAGCCATCCGTATCCTGCAGAATTGTGCCTCCGTACTTCACGACCAGCTTGTCAACCAGTGCCCGTGAGACGTTTTGCACGAGATGGTTGTTGGCGTGGCCGCCGGTTAAATCAATGTCGAACAGAAGGGAAAGAGAGCCTGGGACGAGGACCTCGTTTACATTAAGTTTGGGAACGGAAACATCAAGAGTCTCACCGGGGTTGGCTTCACTCTTGTCAAATGTTATTCGGTTAACCTTGCGATCAGCTTTCATGGCGCCTTGCGTTTTTTCTTTGTGTGTGGGAATAAGGTCCACTGCGGCCATGATATAATTTGGTGTTAAAAATTCAATTGGAAAATTAAAAAATTAATATATTACGTAATGGCAGAGGGGGGTGTACCCGACGATCCTTATCTCGATCCTTTATTGGATGAGGAAGATAATGACGATGAAGAGATTGACACGACTCGGCCTTTTTACCAACCAGGATACACATCAACACCATATCAAGGCGGCGAAGAAATTCCGATACGGACTCATTTGCAAGAAACGAGTGGGCTGCCAGACACCTCTTATGCTGAGACCTCTTTTGGCGGCAAAGGCATTCCTTCACTTGAGGGTTTTACTCATTTGATTGCAATGATTGCATGATTGCAAGAGCAAAGCATTTCATAAAAAAGAGGTCTCCCCGGGTGGATTTTGCAAAATTGGGCCCTATTGGTTTCAGCAAAAAATCCGGAAATGAGACAACAATTGTATCATTGGGTTCGAAAGGCGGTGAAACCGAAATTTTCAAAAAGGATGGCAGCGGCCTTCTCAAAAAAATTACCGACAAGTTCAAAACCAGCCTTGGGCACGAAGCTGAATCTTTGATTGCTAACGATAATGAAGAAATAAGAGAAACCCGGCAGAGCCTTAGAGAGGCAGAAAAAAACTTAAAGAAGCTGAGCGATTGAATGCAAAAAAAGAAAAAGCGGTACAAGAAGCAAAAAATCTTCGAATAAGACTCGAACAAACCCAAGCTAAAATTGATCAATATGGGGAGTCGAACGTCGAAAATGAATCTGAATTGCGCGAGCTGCAGCAGCGGGCCAAAAACTATCGTGAAGATTTTGAAAACGCGAAAAAAGAGGTGGCTGCTTTGGAAAAACAGGCGAAGCAGAAGGCCAAGAAAACAGCACAAGAAAAGGCTAGTATTGGCCGTATCAGGGCAAGCCTTAAAGATAAAGAAAGTAAAAGAAACGCTCTCGACCGGGATCTCAATGAAACAAAAACACTTGATGACCTGAAAGAACAAGAAGCTGAGATTAAACGCCAAAACGAACAGGATCAGGAAGTAATTGATGATCCGGACGCCTCCCCCTCTGACAAACAAGCCGCGGAGGACAGGGTGGCCGAAAGAAATGAGGAGCTCGCACGCTTGCAAACACAGATTGCGGAAAGAGAAGAGGCGCTTCCACTCCGTGAGCGGGTCAAAGCAATTTTCAAAAAATACGGCATAACCATCACAGCGATTGTTCTTGCAGCCGGTGTAACGACTGGTGCTGTGGTTGGCGCCATTACCAACTCTTTGAAAGCCGTGGGTAAAGGACTGGGAAATGGGCTGAAAGAAATCGGGCAAAAAACAGCTTCGCTTTTGCCCGGCCTGATCGGCTCGATTGTTTCTTTCCTTTTCAAAACAGCCGGCGAGGCGATCGGTTTTTTGACCGAGCACACCTGGCTTATTATTCTGGCTGTGGTTGCTTTTCTGGTGGAGAACTATGTTAAGAAGAATCGCTAGTTTTGCGGCGCCCCATTAAAAAGAACACCACCCCGGCAAGCACAAGGGCTCCTACCGCAACGATAATTTTGTTTAAGTTGTGGGTATCGTTTCCGGAATTCTCTGGTGGGGTTGGTTCTTCCGAAGCTTTTGGTGTTTCTGCCAGATTTTCGTGTAAGCTTGGTTGTGGAGGCGTTGTTTTTGGGAGGTTTTGGGCTTTCATTGCGGCTTTGTGGGTTGGGTTTGACGGATGGCTGTTTGGCGGGTTTACCTTTGAAGGCCCACCCGACATCAGGTGAAGGGCCGCTTTTTTTGTGCCCTGATTCACGTCATTGTTAACCCCAAGTTTCATTCCTGGAGTCGCCTGCTTGAGCTTGTTGTTGTAGCCCACCAAGCTTCCTGAATTCAAAACCATATTCGATGGCATCAGCCAGCAGCCCGGAGCCACTGCCAGATTCAGACGAACCTTTGCTTGGTCCACAGCAAGCTGATAGCGCTGAACACTCTTTGAAATGTCGGGTGTATGGATGGCGTCCTCCATAAGAATAAGGAATTCTCTTTGCGCTTCTTTGGCTCGCCCGCCGTTTCCAAGAATGCTGCTTCTGACGTTTACCAGGGCGCCGAGAATGCAGTTAACAAACGCTGCTATTGACTGGTCAAGGCGGGCCATGCCGGCCTGAGTGAGCCCGTGCGCGGCATCTGGCACAAAGTACTCAAACTGTTTGTCTGCGCCCTGGTCGTTTCTGATAAAATGAAGAACGTTACCGCCGTCTTCCCCCGTGTTGGCAGTAGTATAGGAGTTGGGGGTACGAGCACAGTTTTGTGCTCTTACCCAACCAACTCCATACTACTCGCCATTTGTTGGTGATCTATATGTTTTTATAAATTTCTGGTACCAGCACATGATGAAATCTATAGTTGTTTAATCTGAAATTCTCGGAAGAATCACCAAGCGTGACATTCTCGGAAAAACAGGAAATGAGTCATCGCCTATTTCAGATCACGAGACGGTCGTATGATTTCTTACACGTAAGAAACACATTCACCTTTTTCTACAACACGGATAAGGAAAGGAACTGAACTTTTTAGATTTTATAATGGTCTCGTATTCTGGTCACGTATTTTGGAATCTATATAGTTTTGAAACGTCTCTCCATCCGATGATACAATTTGATGATAACGTATTATGATCTCGTATTTTGCAATCTATAGTTTATTAAAAATGCATGACATTCTCGGAAACATCACCAAGCGTGACATTCTAGGAAAACAGGAAATGAGTCATCGCCTATTGTTTCATATCACGAGACGGTCGTATGATTTCTTACGCGTAAGAAACACATTCGCCCTTTTCTACAACACGGATAAGGAAAGGAACTGAACTTTATGTGTTAGTGACATAAAAAATAATATCTCATATAATAGTATAGAATGATTTGTAATTCAGATATCCACATCGAATTGATATCAAATGGAGAATATCATTGTCCTTTTTGTGATGAGAGAATAGCAGAACATAATGTTAAAAAAGAGGAACCGTGTTGTGATGAACAGAATGTGTTGAATGATAATGGAGCGATTATATGCGTAAGTTGTGGTTCAGTTCATGGTTACAATGTTGTGAAAGAATACATTGATTTTCATGACAATATGTATAAAATAAAGCGAAAGTCTGTATATCACCGGAAGTATCATATTGAAAATGTAATAAATAAAATATGTCGTAAGAATGGATTTCAAATTTCTGTAAAAGATAAGGGTAAAATATTTAAAATATTCGAAGAGATAGACAAAGTGCTTCCCTTGGTGAACAATAAACGTAAAAGAATGATTAGCACTAAATTTATGCTTAAGCAAATATTTTTAATGCTTGATCTTCCATTTGATGAAATAATAGTTACTAGATCAAAAAAGACGCTTGGATTTTATGATCGATATTGGGTTGAAATTTTATTGTTAAGATTTGATGTGATTATTGGTATTATTAGACAGTGAATTTTTCATCATATTTTAGTAAGTACTTATCAATAACAGGACTGTTGTCAGTCACATAATCATCAATGTTCTTCATTGTGTTATGGATGCTGGACTCATTGAAATTACCACTTCTCATTGTGTCTTTTATGGTATTGAGTAGATGTTGATAGCTTTGATAAGCATATGTACAAGTTTGGATTTTAAGATCGAGGTTTTTATGCTTCATCCACCCTTGTATCAAAAGTGCTGCTGTACTGATGGCTACCAAACTAACACCACCAGTTGCTATGCTTGTGGCGAGGCCTCCGGTTGCAAAGATGATAGACAATGAGTTCCCCAGTAATTTCCATTTTTTGAATTGTTTCACCGCCTGTTTATGAGCCCAACACTTTCTGTGATATGTGTGGTAATAGGCTTTTAATTCATTTACCTGATCTTCTGTTAATTCACCTGAAATATGGTTCCAGCTGAATATACTTTTTCTCTCTTTCATATATATATTTTATACAATAATTCTATTAAAAATGCAATAAAGAATCCCAGATATTTGGCCAGATAATGGAGATCTTTTTCTTCGCTTTGATGTAAATAAACAAGGTATTGCATAACAATATCCACGGTCTAATGAATAGCTATTATAAAATCTTCCATATGCATCATGAAGTATACCATGTGTTTGTAATGTATCAATCCAACCAAGTGTATGTTCCAAGAAATGTGTCAAGCATCCACTACCAGGCCCAATAAGTCCAATATCCTTGTGAGTATATAAAATACTGTTGATTGGGATAAATGTATTCAAATGCTTGTGATACAGATATTGGTAAACCAAAGCTGATTTCAAAATTGAGTCATCAATATTATGATGTTGTTGTTTTGTTTCTTTAAAAAAGAATTTGATATATTTAATTGCTTCTTTTATCATATACTATATCGTTGCATTAAAATTTGATGATGATCCAAGATTGTTTTTTCATCCATTATAATATCCAAATAGACACAAAAGAAAGCAATGGAGCCATCTAAAGGTGCAATGGAGTTTGGATTCAAATCACCAAAAGTCATTTGTGTGCTGCCAGTTCTATTAGCTGCTGTAAAACTTCCAATATGTTTTTTGTTCCAATAGATTTTACTTTTGTTTGTATTAGGAGAAGATAAATTGTCCCAGTGAACAGATAAACAGTGCCAAACATTAATTTGGCCTAAATCATTTACTGAATAATCTGCTATTTTTCTGAAACTTTGTATTGATGCTTCTGGACCAAAATATACACAATTTGATTGATCAACACCACTTATAACTAAATTTGAACCATTGTAATAGCTGACAAACTTATCATAACCTCCATTATCATGACCAAAAAGCCCATTTTTCCATGGACTTCCACCTGTATTTGAATTTAATTTATAAACAATGTAAATATTAACAACATCATTATTTAAATTGATTTGACTTATCATTCTCTGTGATCCATCAAACTTTAAAAAATAACGTCCATTAAGTTTCTCAGCCTTGGTACAAACAGTGGGTCTTAAGTTTAAAGTTGATTGTGTTGCATCATTTTCTTCATTTGAGAGATCGTATAATGTTTCAACTTTTCTGTCTGCATTCATATCTACAAAATTATTATTCGCTCTGTCGATTTGATATACACATTTTGAGTACAATCTAATAAATTCAGAAACCCATAAATCTAAAAAACTGTCTCTAACAATATCAGAAACTTGTGATTTAATAACAACATGATTAACATCATCGCCTGGTCTTACATTTGTCAAACGTTTGTTTCCAAGATCATAGTTCCCATCTTGTGTTAATGTAAATCCATCACCTTTATCACCTTTGGGGCCAACAGAACCTGAAACACCTTGTGGACCCTGTGGGCCTTGTGGGCCAACTGGACCTTGTAGTCCTTGCGGACTTTGTGGACCATGCGGACCAACTGGACCTTGCGGACCTTGTGGACCAATTTGACCAATATCACCTTTATCACCTCTATCACCATTATCACCTTTTGGACCTCTTTCACCAGTTCTATCTGAGGTTGGTAAATCATTAAATAATCCCATATAATATTATTTCAGGTTAATTCATAATTACTTCAAGTGTGAATGTTGTATCAAATGCACCTGTATTAGGATGTGAATAATCAATGATTAAATAGCCTCTCGATAATGATTTGTTGATGTTGACCGTTGTGATGTTTCTACTTAAAGAAGATTGTCTGTGTTCATAAACAGTTGCTGGTAATGGCAAAGGCCCACCACCTTCAGCTTTTGTCTTTAAATAAAATATTCCGGGGCTTGTTCCTTGTATGATATACATTTTCTTAATATAAAAGTTATTGTTATGAATAACTAAAAATTCAGAGCCATTTATCAATACAGGCTTTAAAACATTCTTATTATGTCCTTGTTTGGCTTTAACAAAGCAATTTAAATATTGTATTTGACCGATTATTCCATTCCCATTCAAATTTAGATCACCTCCTAATTTTGGCTGATAGAGAGCAAATCCTCCAAATCGAAAGCTGTTTCCATGATTACACCTGTAACGCTTGAACGAAATAGATTCAAATTATTATTATGAATTCTATAGCCATTCAGATTTAAATCACCACCAAGTTTAGCCTCTTTTATTAAATAGCTGTTCATATTAATATTATTCAGCATTGTCAATTCGCCATTGTCTCCACCAAACAACCAATTTTCATTTTCTTTCACATCAAAACCATTCAAATCTAAATCAGTTTGTAATTGTATTTTTTCATTCACGATTTTATAAGCTTCTGCGAAGTCGTAAACACTTGATGGAACGTCTACTGCTTCAAAATCAATACCATATGCAACACAATGAACTTTGTACTTATTTGGATAAGTTGGGTTAGCATTAATATGTATTGTACAATATAAATATTCAGGTGGTGAACTAACAGAAGGTTTTTCAATCCATAATAAATATCTCGAATGATCTTCATTTCTGTTATCAAATTTTCTCCCTACAGTTTTATGAATTGTAATTCCACCAGTTGCACTGAATGTTACACTACTAAGACTCATTCCTTCATAATCAGGAAATAGCCATTCAAGAATGAAAGTGTATTTTCCATCTTTTATTGTGTACATATTAAAACCAATTCTAGCTCTGTAAATATGATTAGCTTCTTTATTCAAGTCTACATCAATAACCTTTTTTGAAATCAAATGTGGTGAACGAGGTAAATTGACATATCCATTAACTGTCAAGCCATATTCAGTACTAACTTCATCAATGTCATTCATCAAATATTTGAAAGCATTCTTTGGATGAGAAGCAGATGAAATATGACTTTTTTCTAATTGATCTAAATTTACGGCATCGGTTTTATTTGTTCCTTCTTTTAAGTTTGCGAGTGTGTTATCACCCATGTCAATATCACCAGCCATTTGACCTCCGACAAGTTTAAGAAAAGGGGCCTGCTCAACATATCTTTTGTTGGCAGCATCTGTGTTAGCAGTTGGTGTTGCACAGTTGATCACTTTGTTACCAGCAAGATTTAAATTAGCAGTCATTTCTTGTGTTCCATCTCGAAGTAGAGTTTGACCGATACTGCTTTTTGATGCGAGATTAGTGTCAATATATGATTTATTCACAAGATCTGCTGGTTGGTTTCCTATCCCATGACCTGTAATAATAAACCCCCCAAAATCCTGATTGCCGGTCATTATAACACTTCCATCTTTTTTAAGAAATTGAGAAACATCAATACCAGCAATTTCAGCATCAACATACTTTTTGTTCACAGCGTCTTGTGGGTTTGAGGGGTTATCCTGCAGGTTGAGGATTTTGTTTAATTTCATGTCAATATTACCGCCAAATGCAACATGGCCGTTTTCAATTTCATAAGCCGGGTCATGGAGAAAGTAAGACAAATTGGTATGATAGCCATAGGCCCCATAAACGATAATATGTGTTTTGGTGTTAGGTGCTGGAGCTGTGCTACTTAGCTCAACCTGAATTGCCGCTTGACCACCACTGGTTTTTTCTATCTGGAAAAGTTTTTTCATGTAACCATCAACGTGTGGAGTTTCAGGAAAAGGTTTTTGAAACGGCTGTCCCGCATCTCGTATATTTACAGTTGGAAGAAAAAGCCCAATTGTTGCATTTCGAGGGTCTGAGGGTGAGAAAAACTCAGTAACAAATGTGTACCGTCCATTTCTTAAAGATGTCACATTAAAACGAATTTTGGATGTAAAGTTGCCTCTTCGTTTGATGAAAAAAGACAATGACGACTTGTTTATGTGGTATGGTGATTTGTTAAAATTCTCAATTTGAAGGTTTTCCACACCACTGACTGCAGAAGACTTGGATATGTCTTTTAACAGAAAAGCGAATGGGTTGCGTTGGGTACCAGATGCTGAAAGAACAAGGTCATCAACATACTTTTTATTGGCAGAATCTTTATCAGAGTTTGGAGATCCAATATTTGTTATTTTATTGTCACCCATGTCAAGATCACCAGTCATTACAACACTTCCATCTTTTTTAAGAAATGGAGAAACATTAATGCCAGCAATACCAGCAATTTCAGTATCAACATACCCCTTTGTGGCTGTATCATCGTTTGCAGTTGGTGTTGATACATTAGTCAATTTGTTACCTCCAAGATTCAAATCAGAAGTCATCGCAACACTTCCATTTAGTTTCAAAAAATTATTGTTCACATAGTTTCTATTTACAGCTGAATAACCGAATCTTGGGTTATCTGGTATGCCAAATAGATCATTTCTATTCATGCTGACAGGTGCATAAATTACACCACCAGTGTTTTTATTAAGGAAATCAGCTGTTTTATTATCAACGTAAGATTTGTTTACAGCGTCTTGTGGGTTTGAGGGGTTATCCTGCAGGTTGATGATTTTGTTTAATTTCATGTCAATTTTACCATCGAATGCAACATTACCATTTTCAATTTCAAAAACAGGATCGTGAATATATGATAAAATGATATTTGAAAATCCGTAAACACCATAAACTATAACATCATGTTTTTTATTATTTTGTAAATATGGTGAAATCAACAATAACTCCATTGATGTTTGACCATTACTTGTTTTTTCAAGGAAGAATATTCTTTTGAGATAAGCCTCTACAATATGAGTCTCTGGAAATGCTCTTTTTATCGAATCTTTTCTTTCAACTAAATTGGATGACAAATTATCATCATCAACTGTTGCATTATTTGGATTACCGTTTGTATAAAACTCAACAGCAAAAGTGTACTTTGAAACTTCCAATTGTGACAAATCAAAACGAAGAACAGTTGTCTGGCCAGCAGTAGGAATAACAAAAGACAAGGCTTTTTTATTTATTAAGTAAGGGCTTTTATTAAAATCTTCCAATTTGAGATCATTTGCATTTCTAATAATAGTTGTTTTTGATATATCTTCAAGAAGAAATTTAAATGGATTAACACGTGTTCCTTCAATTGATAAAACAGCATCGTTGACGTATCTCATATTAACAGCATCTTTGTTTGAATTTGGTTCTCCAACATTAGTCAAGCGTTTATTTTCAAGATCATAGTTACCATCTTGTGTTAATTTGAATCCATAACCCTTATCACCTTTATCACCTTTTGGACCAATTGGACCTCTATCACCTTTATCACCTTTATCACCTTTTGGACCAGCAGGACCTCTATCACCTTTTGGACCTATTTCACCAGTTCCTATATTGTCTGGAGTTGGTAAATCATTAAATAATCCCATATAATATTAGATTAGATAACACCGTAAAAATTTCTCTTCACTGTTTTCATTGGTTTGTCAACATAACAGAAGGAATACGGTTTTTTTGTTGCTTCAATATACTTCTGCTTATCGATTGCTAGTTCTTGGGAGATACAGTTTCTCTCTCTTGTGGATGGGAAATCATAAAGACAGAAATGGCTACAATTAAGCCTAACAGATTTTGGGCAACCGTAGAAGGATTGTGTTAGGTACAGAACTGAACAATTTTTGTGGCGACCCTGAATGAAATAGCTAATGATCTGATCTTGTTTTTTATCAGTCACAAAATCATCAAACACAACCAGTCGCTGTAAATCAGTGTCTTTGATTTGTTCAACGGGTAAAATTTCATCTTGGCTACAAACTAAAACGGGGTAACCAACTTGTTTGGAATTTCCATATGTTAATAGTTTAGATTAGTCTAACACAATTGTATATGGATATAGAACGTATGAAAAGGCTTCTTAAAAGTGGAATTGAAGCTGGAAATAGGACTAGAGAAGTTCGTGAGGTTATCAAGACTTATGAAAACGCAAAACAGGATGCATAAGATACAACATCAGAATTACTGAAACCCTCTATTGATGTTCAGAAGAGTGTGAAAGAAAGTGTTGACAAAAAACAGGATAAAGTCATTGAACAGTTGAAAGAAAACCAGCAGGATTTGAAACGAGGACTTGATGATGTTATAGAATCTAATCTCAGAGCAATTACAATGGGAACGGAACTTCCTTTGGCAATTGAAGCACCTCCAAAAGATGAGGATAGGAAACCCAGCATTTTAAATATCGATAATAATTTTGATAAAGATGACAGAATTATATTAAAAAATAACAAGCTTTTGAAACCATCCGATTTAACTCAAGTCAGCCCACAAAAACTTCTCGAGAAAAAGAAAAGATCTGGAGATACAGCTAAAAGTATTGGAGTTAAAAAAAGATTTGCGAAAACACCAGAAGATAAACAATCTTATGATAGAGAATTACAAACTTTGAAGAAATATAGAGAAACGATTGCAGATGTACTAGCTTCTTACAAATACAAAACAGGGGAAGGAATGAGAAAGAGAAAACAATATGGAGCAGGTGTTGTTCATTATAATAATATTGGTGACTTGCTTTCACGTTTACAGTTACTTGGTGGGTCTATTTTTGCAGGTAATAACAGTGCTGGTGTCAGAAATGAGTTTGCAAATATATTACATGTATTAAGCAGACTGGGTATTGTTGGAAACGAGGAGCTTAATAAAATAATGATGAAATATCTAATGTAAAAGTATATGACAGAAATTTCATTACGATTCAACAGTAAAAACAGAGACAAAATTGGTGTTAGTAAGAGTCATGATTTTGAAAAAAGATTCAATACACCTATCAAATTAACGAATGATTTGAAATATGAAATGGCTGTGAATGTTATCAATATGACATACAGTTGGTATAACATCAGAGAGTCTTTAGGGAATAATCAAATTAAATATAGCTATGACAAAGGTGTAAACTGGGAAACAATAACATTCGTTGACGGGATGTATTCATACGACGATATCAATAGTTACATTCATGAATATATGAGTAAAAATAGCCACGTACTGAATCCATCTGAAACAGACAAATCAAAATTCAAGTATGGCATCAATATATATTTCGTTTTATCAACATACCGCATTTTGATTGAACTTGATGAAAACTATCGAGTGGATCTGAGAAATAATGATTTCAGAAAACTTATCGGTTTCGATTCAAAATTAGTTTCAGCAACAGAATATGGAGCAAATCTACCTGATATTACAAGAGGAGTGGATGAAATTTATATTAATTGTGATAATGTGATAGATAGCATTGTTGATGGCAATAGTACAAATACAATCGCTGTTATTCCAGTCACAGATCTCGTCAGAAGTTTACCTTTCACTTACAAACCTCGTTTTCTTTCATGGAATCCTATCTCAACACACACAATCAGCTCAATACGTTTTTATGTCACTGATTCTTCCGGAGCTCCAGTTGATTTAAATGGGATAGATTGGTATATTGAGTTATTCTTGAGAGGGACAGAATTATAAAACCTAATATTATATGAAGAGGTTTGAGTACAAAAAATATGAGCAAATTGGTGAAGGCATCTTTACTGACATTGCCAAAACAGCTGTAAAAAAAGCAGCTGAAAAAGCATCTACAACAATTGGTGAACATGCTGGCAAAAAAGGTGGTGATAAAATAATAGAACTTTTAAGCAAGAAAAAGAGAAAAAGTGGAACTGAGAGTGAGATTAAGACTGGGGTGAGATCAAAAGAAAGAGAGGCAGACCTCGAAAAATTAAGTAACTTTTATCTAACACAATAATATATGTCAAACTATCGCGACTCAAAATATATCGAACGATATGAAGATGTTGTCTTTGAGCTTGAGACAGCACTTAATACTGTGATTGCAAATAATGCTCATCAGAGGAAAACAGGTTACCGATTTGTTGTTGATAACAGTGGAGAGACAACACCATTTGACTGGTATAATGCCCGTTTTAATGTTATTTTCAAAGAAAATAAGCTTGCAGATGGAGCTAATATTGCTGCTGCAGATCGAAATGGTATTGTTAATTCAGTTCACGCTCTTATTAACACCATTAATGTAAAAATGAATGGAATCGATGTTTATGAATGCCGAGATGCTAACCAAGCCACAAATATTAAGTCATTGCTTGAGTATTCACAGGGTTATGCTGTAAGTCAGGGAACCAATGAGTTCTTCTATCTTGACACCAGCAGAGGTGCTGAAAACAGAGTGGCACAAGCTGCTTATAACAAAGGATTCTCAGATCGTAAAGCTTTGCTTAATGATGGTGGTGAAATAAATGCAGAGATAGCATTAAATAGATACGGTTTTTTCAAGATCTTTTGGAAAGAACTCATGCCTAACTCAAAAGTAGAGGTGAACCTAACACTTGAGAGTGATGCAAATGTAATTTGGCAGGCTACCGATGAATGTCGTGTGATACTGACTAAATTCCAGCTAATAGTTCCTCGTATTGTTTTCAATTCTGAGGGAAAGTCTTTGTACATGAGCACGTATCTTAACAACAGAAAGTGGACTTACATGAGAGAAATGGTTGAGAGAGGCAATTCAACAAGACAACAGACTGCCAATTTCCGTATTTCCACAGGAATAAACAAACCCAGACATGTCTTTGTATTCATCATCAATGATGCAAGTGATGCATCTCAGACAGCCAATAAATTCTTGTACAACACATTCTCAGTTGCAAATAACCAAACACTGACAAATTGTTATCTTGAAGTTGGCAATGGAAATGATTATCCAGAGGTTCATTATAATCCATCAACAGAACCCTCAAGAGTATTCAGAGATGTTTTGAAATATGTTCAAGTTGTAAATGAATTCAGTGAGAACACCCTTCTCACAAGAGGAAACTTTGGTACAATATTCCACTTCATTTACTTTGATCTGACAAAACAGAAGCAGGACATAAAAGATGGAATGACAAAACTGACTTTCAAATACACTTTGAGTGGGTAACAAATGCTGATTACAGTGTGTATGCACTTGTGCTGTATGAACAGGATGTTGAGATGAGAAAGACTGATGGAAAGTTGATTCTGAGATCTATGTAAATGGAAATAATTAAATAAATTAAATAATTAAATAATTAAATAATTAAATAAATTAAATTAAATCATTATTTATATTAAATACAATTTAGTATAAACATATATTATATGACTACTTATCATCCTCATGGAGTGACACTGTCACAAGGTCAGAAAGAAAAGCTGGCAAAAGCTATTAAATCAAATTCAGCTGTAACATTGAGGCTGACTCATGATGAATTATCTGGCGGTGATCAACTTATGTTGACAAAAAGACAAATCAACAAACTAATGAAATCAAAAAGATTGGGAAAAGGTTCTGATATCAATATATCAAAAAGTCAAATCAGAAAGGCGGTTGTACATTTAATTATTTCCATTTACATAGATCTCAGAATCAACTTTCCATCAGTCTTTCTCATCTCAACATCCTGTTCATACAGTATGTATGCACTTGTGCTGTATGAACAGGATGTTGAGATGAGAAAGACTGATGGAAAGTTGATTCTGAGATCTATGTAAATGGAAATAATTAAATAAATTAAATAATTAAATAATTAAATAAATTAAATTAAATCATTATTTATATTAAATACAATTTAGTATAAACATATATTATATGACTACTTATCATCCTCATGGAGTGACACTGTCACAAGGTCAGAAAGAAAAGCTGGCAAAAGCTATTAAATCAAATTCAGCTGTAACATTGAGGCTGACTCATGATGAATTATCTGGCGGTGATCAACTTATGTTGACAAAAAGACAAATCAACAAACTAATGAAATCAAAAAGATTGGGAAAAGGTTCTGATATCAATATATCAAAAAGTCAAATCAGAAAGGCGGTTGTACATGGAGGTTCTCTTTGGTCAAGTCTTTTTTCACTTGGAACAAGACTATTACCATATGCAGGTAAGGCAGTAGCTAAAGCGGCTCCAGCATTGGCCACAGGTGCTCTTTCTTCATTAGCAAGTCTCGGCATTGATAAACTATTTGGAAAGAAACAAAAAGGAGGATTCATTATTCCCAATGAAAACTTGCCCCAACTATTGAATTTTGGAAATTTATTGAATGTGAGACAAATGGCTGATCTTGTAAATGCAATGCAGTCTGGTGGACAACTTGCTATCAAACCAACAAAAACTCAGTCTGGTGGGTTTCTTGGAACACTTTTAGCAAGTATTGGAATTCCTCTACTTATGAAAGCCTTGACTGGAAAGGGTTTGCATGTTGAACACAGCCGTTCTAGACGGTCATTACCAGTTCATGTTCCAGATCACATTGCAGTTAATGAAAATAAAAGTGGGGGAAAACATGTTATGATTCCATGGCAATCGCCACCTGTCTTTGGTACATGGGATAACCCAATCGGTTATGGAATGAAAAAAAAAAGACCAAAAAGGGAAAAGGGCTTCTACTGGGAAAAGACAGTCCATTCAATTCAATCCCCATACTAGGAACCATTTTGTAAACAAACCCTTATCCAACTTTGATTTAATCAATTGGGTGAAACAACTTGGAATAAAACATTTTAGAGGAGTATTTTCAAGAGACAATCTGCCGAGACAAATAAAAACAATGAATGTGGGATAGTCAATCTTGATTCCAAAATTGGACCTGGTACTCATTGGGTTTGTTATAGGAATTTCAAAAATGATAAATACTGTGAATACTTCGACTCTTTCGGTTTAATGATGCCAACAGAAGTTCAAATGTATATGGCTTCAAGCGGTAAACAACTTGAATACTCTGGTGATGAGATACAAGAAAGGGAATCAGTATTATGTGGATATTGGTGTTTATACTATCTTCTTGAGAGACAAAAAGGAACATCTATACTAGATATAATACACAATTCCAGATTCAATCCAGCAGATGTGAGTGTCAATCACAGATTCATCATAGACTACTTTGAAAATATCTAACTTATATGTATAATGGTAAAATCATATTGTGTGAAACAGAAGAAGCAAACTGAGTGTGTACCAGGAAGCGAAACATACCAGAAGACTAAAAATGGAAGAACTATGATGAAATGCAAATGTGCTGAGTGTGGGATCACTAAGACTAAGTTTGTCAAAGGGAAGGGAAACTGAGTGGCCCGTCTGAAGGGGCGGGCATACTAGATTCAGCCGCAGATATGGCACTAACAGGATTCTTAGAACATGTTGTTCCTTATTTGGCTAAGAAGGGAGTTGAAATGGGGAGATATTATGCATCAGAAGCAATGAGAAATCCAAAGTTGCAGAAGAAATTAATTGACAAAGGACTTTCCCTCGCAAAGCCGGCTATCACAAAGGTTGGGTCAGAAGCTTTAAAACAACTGTCAACAAAAGTGAGACCAAATATTCGTTACAAAACAGATATCAAGGGATTGGATTACGGTGGAGCTATTGATATCCACAAATTAATTGGCAAGATTCCTAAACCCAAAGCTGGATGGACACCGAGCAAGTATAAGTATATGGGACCTTACAATCCGTTAAATGAACAACTGGAATATGATCCAAATACTGGAGAAGTGTTAAAGTGGAAAGTACAGCCTTACAATAAAGTAGATGAAATAGCAGCTTACCACGATATTTGTTATGATATGGGAAAGAATAAAGGTGATTGTGATAGAACAATGATCAATTCTCTTGATGCCATTCCTTATGGTGAAATGCCAAAATGGGGTCAAACAGCCAGATTCTTAATTGATAAAAAACAGAAATTAGGTCTTGGTGTTTCAAAAAACGGAAAAAGCCGTCGAGTGAAGAAAACTGGCAAGAAAAACTAGCAGATGAATTACATGCACCCATAAAACGAAATTTCACTCGGCGGCGTGTGATTGTAAATAAAATTGATGAAATATGGGCAAGTGATCTAGTTGAAATGCAACAGTTCAGTAAATGGAATAAAGGTTATCGATATCTTCTTATGGTTATTGATGTCTTCAGCAAATATGGTTGGATTGTCCCATTGAAGGATAAGAAAGGTGAATCTGTCACTGAAGCATTCAAAACAATATTCAAGGAAGGCAGGAAACCACAGTATTTATGGGTCGACAAGGGAAAAGAATTCTATAACAAACACTTGAAGGACTTGCTAGAGAAACATAGTGTACAGATGTACTCAACTGAGAACGAAGAAAAGTCCTCAGTAATTGAAAGATGGAATAGGACAATTAAATCCAAAATGTGGAAGCAGTTCACTGTTCAAGGTAATACACAGTATTTAGATATGTTGCCAAAATTAGTGAAACAGTATAATAATACCAAACATTCAAGCATAAAGATGACACCTACAGAAGCTAGTAAAAAGAGGAATGAAGGAACTGTTTACTTCAATTTGTATGGTGATATGGAGCCATTATCAGCTAAACCAAAATTTAAAGTCGGCGACAAGGTCCGAATATCTAAGAATAAACGGAATGTGTTCTACAAGGGCTATACACCAAATTGGACTGAGGAAGTGTTCACAGTTGATAAGATTCAATACACTAATCTAATAACATACAAAATAAAGGATCTGAAAGGTGAAGATATTGAAGGGAGTTTTTATGAACCTGAATTATTAAAAGCCAGACAGGATGTTTTCCGTATCGATAAAGTCATTCGCAGAGACTATAAGAAAAAACAAGCTTTGGTGAAGTGGAAGGGTTATAGTGACGAATTTAACAGTTGGATACCATTTAGGGATTTAAAAGAAATATTATAAAGAGAAAATTATCTAACATATATATAAGTAGACCTTACAGTATTCTGTTATTTGCTATTATGTAGCCAATAATATTATTATTCCTGACTATATTTAAACACAGGTTGAAAATGAATTAAAAAATAAAATATAATAATATAGTATATGAAAAATAATACATTATCAATTAAAACAGAATATGATTTGCATTATAAAATTGTGTCATTCATCAGAAGGACATATGAAGACGCATTACTTATTGCCGGATTAGGTGAGAATCAAATAACTCCAGTGATAAGAATTAGAAGTTATAACAAAGGATATATGGCAGGTCAGTGTGATTTGATGTTATTGAATCCAACTGAAAAATACAATGCTCTATGCCTGGAATTCAAAAGCCCAACTGGCATCTTCATAGTGTCCAATAATCAACTCAGAATGAAGGCAATGTATGAGAAAAATGAATGTAAATACATTATGGGTAATTGTTTCGAAGATTTGATCCACGAAATAACCAAATACATGGAAGAAAGCAGAAGATATCTGAACGGAGAATAATTATTTGCACTTTTTATTGTGATATTGTCTATTATTGTTTTTCATCACTTTGTCACACCTGGGACATTTGTACTCTTTGTTTGTCCATTTTTTCATTGACAACGCATGGTGACTCTTTTTGTCTTCATCGGGAACTCTCCTTGGTCTTTTATTAGCTGATTTAATATGATCATCTGGTAAATCTTCTTTTTTAATATACTCGAATTTATAATAATGACCATCTTTCTTTGATTTACTTGATTTGAAATATTTAACTCCATCACAAATTTTTCTTATAGCGGATTGACCTATATCAAGATATTGTGAACTGCTGTATATACTATTGAAGTGTAAAACCTCATTTGTCGAAATATTAGTCGCTTTCACACATCTTGGAATTCTTTGGACATTTTTCAGGAATGAATAATCCCTATTCTTTGCTGATTTCTTGGAATTCTGTTGTTGTGTCATGAGTTGAAGATTACATAATCTGTTATCGTCTCTTATGTCATTAATATGGTCAATTACTTTTCCTTCTGGAATAATACCATTAAAACACTCCCATACAAAACGATGGACACGATAATGTTTTTGACCATTTTGACCATGTTTTCTCACGTTGCACCTCATATATCCTGTGTAATGGCCGGATCCCTTCGTTGGCACTTTTTTGACAATATTTATAATATTTCCATCCTTATCAGAGGCAAACAGATCATACACTGGATGAATGTTGTAAACGCGCTCATTAATTTCAATCTTATTCATTATAATATAGTTTACATAATAATTCTTTAAATGAAAATTTTTATCACAATGTTTGAAAATACATATAAAAAGAAATATCTAATAATAATATAAGATGAATAAGAAAGATTTCAAAAAACTGAGCAAACGACAGCTCATAGAAATGTTAATCAGAATGAATGAAAGGCTTGAAAAAGTAGAGAAGCAACAGAAATTGATGGAAACAAAAATGGTTGATGAGTATAAACCTCTTCCAGCACCCCGCAAGAATGTTAAACAGATGGTTCAAGATTATGAAGACAACATAATTCCCCCACCAATAGAGTTCAGAGACAGACCTATCCAGCCCCAAGAACCAAAAAACCAACACCTGCACCAAGGACAAGGATTACACAAACAGAGAAAGCTCTAAAAGGCTTCACTGAGTCTTATGAAATTGGAATAAAATATGATAAAGACCCGCTAGATCAGCTACTAAACACAAGAATGGCAATCGAAACACACATTAAAAAATTGTTAAATGAAATGAAAGGACTGAAATTTGTTGAGACGCTTAAAGTGCAATTCACAAAAATGACGGATGGAAGTCTAGAGTTTAAAACAGGCTATTTCAACAGCACGCCTCAAACAATTATCAATGATCCAGGAATCTCAGAATCACTTGAATTATCAAAGCAGGAAATATTGAATAAGATAGCTCAATGGGTATCCGAAGGTTCTGGTTGGACTATTGAATCAGTCGAAAACCACTATCTTAATGTTGTGAAATATCAACCGATGAGAGGCTCCTCATACATTAAACTACCAAATGAACTCAGAAACAGTGTGAAGGGGTTGATCAATATTAAAAATGAAGATAATGAATGCTTCAGATAGTGTCACATCAGGCATTTGAATCCACAAGACAAAAACCCACAGAGGATTAAAAAAGTTGATAAACAGTATATCGACAAATTGGATTATTCAGGAATTGAGTTCCCAGTGGCAACAAAGCAGTACAATAAGATTGAAAAACAAAATGAGATCAACATCAATGTTTTCGGTTATGAGGACAAACAACCATACCCAATTTTTGTCTCAAAAGAGAAATATGCAGACTGCTTAAATCTGCTTCTAATAACTGAAAATGAAAACAAGCATTATGTGCTTATCAATGATTTCAACAAGTTTATGTACAATCAAACAAAGCATAAAGAAAGAAAACACTTTTGCATGAACTGCCTTCAATGCTTCAGCTCTGAAAGGGTGTTGAATGATCACAAGGACAACTGCATGCAAGTTAATGGCACACAAGCAATAGAGATGCCAACCAAGGATAACAATATTCTGAAATTCAACAACTTTCATAAACAACAACAGGTACCATTTGTGATCTATGCTGATTTTGAGGCTATCACTGAAAAAATACACGGTTGCCAACCCAACAATGATAAATCATTCACCGAAGCCTATCAGAAGCATACTGATTGTGGATATGGATACAAAGTTGTTTGTTGCTATGATGATAAATACAGCAAACCAGCAGCAATATACAGGGGTGAAAAGGCTGTGTACAAATTCATGGAAGCTATGTTGGAGGAAGTTGCATATTGCAAGAAGATTGTTAAAAAAGAATTCAACAAACCATTGGAAATGACAAAAGATGATGAGGAGGAATTCCAAAAAGCCAAAGTTTGTCACATTTGTGATAAAAAATACACTGACAAAGATATTCCAGTACGAGATCACTGTCATATTACTGACCAGTATAGAGGATCAGCTCATCAAGAATGTAACCTGAAACTTAGAGTCAATCCAGAAGAAATAAAGATACCTGTTATATTTCACAATCTAAGAGGTTATGATAGTCATTTTATTATGCAGGAGATTGGTGCTATTGTAAAGAAACACACCTATAAAAATAAGAAAGGTGAAAAGTGCCAGATGACAATCAATGCTATCCCCAATAACATGGAGAAGTATATGGCTTTCATGCTTGGTAATCACTTGACCTTTATTGATAGTTTCCAGTTCATGAGCTCTAGTTTGGAAAAACTTGTAGGCAATCTACCAAAAGAAGCCTTAAAATACACCTCACAAGAGTTCAAGGGAAATGATCTTAATCTGGTGGCACAGAAAGGTGTTTATCCTTATGACTATATGGATAGTTTCGATAAATTTAACCAAAAGCTGCCATCACAAGATGAATTTTATAGCATATTGAGTGATGAACATATATCAGATGAAGACTATGCTCATGCTCAAAATGTGTGGAACACTTTCTCTTTGAATAATATGGGAGATTATCATAACCTGTACCTCAAAACAGATGTGCTCCTATTAGCTGATGTATTTGAAAACTTCAGAAAAACATGTCTTGAGTACTACAAACTAGACCCATGTCACTATTTCACATCTCCTGGCTTATCATGGGATGCAATGTTAAAGATGACTGATATCAAACTGGAATTGATGACTGACATTGATATGTTCCAGTTCATTGAAAAGGGTATGAGAGGGGGTATCAGCTACATTGCTAACCGTTATGGTAAAGCAAATAATAAATACATGAATGGGTATGATAAGAATGCGCCCTCAAAATACATTATGTATCTTGATGCCAATAATCTATATGGTTGGGCAATGAGCCAATACCTTCCAACTGGTGGATTCAGATGGATGACTGAGAATAAAATAAATAATCTCAACCTGGCTAAGTACAAAGAAGATAGCAACAAGGGTTTGATTCTGGAAGTTGATCTGGAATACTCCCAGGAGTTGCATGATCTACATAATGATTATCCACTTGGGCCAGAGAAGGTGAAAGTAACTGAAGACATGCTTTCAGACTATTGCAAGGATATAGCAAAAAAAATATAATATATCAACTGGTTTGGTACATAAACTGATACCAACATTAAGCAGCAAAGAGAAGTATGTACTGCATTACAGGAACCTCCAATTATACACAGACTTGGGTTTGAAAATAACAAAAATCCATAGGGTGCTTGAGTTCAATCAATCCCCTTGGCTGAGGCAGTACATTGACTTTAACACTCAGAAAAGAACTAATGCCAAAAATGCTTTTGAGAAAGACTTTTTCAAGTTAATGAACAACTCAGTATTTGGCAAAACTATGGAGAATCTCAGAAAGAGAGTAGATGTCAGATTGGTGACAGATGAGAAGAAGCTATTGAAATTAGCCAGTAAACCAACTTATGTTAGCAGTAAGATATTCAATAAAAATCTAGTTGCAGTACACAAGATCAAAGAAACACTGACTTTGAACAGGCCGGCATATGTAGGAATGTGTATTCTTGATCTTAGTAAGACACTAATGTATGATTTCCATTATAATTACATTAAACAAAAGTATGGTAATAAGGCCAAGCTGCTCTTCACTGATACAGACAGTTTGACATATGAAATTGAAGCTGAAGATGTCTATAGGTATTTCTGGAATGATAAAGATAAATTTGACAATAGTGACTACCCTGAAAGCTCACAATATTTCAATAAATCAAATAAGAAAGTAATTGGAAAAATGAAAGATGAGGCAGCAGGAGTACCTATTTGTGAATTCATTGGATTGAAATCAAAAATGTACAGTTATATTAAAGATAACCAAAAAGGAGGAAAAACAGCAAAAGGAATCAAAAAGAACATAATCAAAAATAAAATCAAGCATGAAAATTATAAAGACACTCTTTTCAATAATAAACAGATGTATCATAAAATGAAAACAATCAGAAGTCAAAACCATCAATTAGGAAGTTATGAAATCAACAAAGTATCTCTCAGTTGTTTTGATGACAAAAGATATATCTCAAAAGATGGAATCAACAGTTATGCATATGGACATTATCTAACCAAAAACTAAATCAATTATTCTTTACTTTTTTATATATTGGTATTCATTAATGAAGAAGATATCCATTTCTTTCCAAGAATTTAATCATGTGCTGGTACCAGAAATTTATAAAAACATATAGATTACCAACAAATGGCGAGTAGTATGGAGTTGGTTGGGTAAGAGCACAAAACTATGCTCGTACCCCCAACTCCTATACTACTGTTGGCTCCTCTTTCGTCTGAAAACCTTTGATTCGATGGGTTTGAAAGAGGTGTGGGGTACTGCCAGTGCTTTTGCGCAAAATCGCCGTCATCGTACTGAATGAATACATAACCGAGACCATGGTTTTGTCCGTGTGTGAAACGAAAGTCTGAGCTTGGGTCAACACCGAATTCTGCGCAAATCCTTCTGAAAGAAGCCTTGTCGTATTTGTTGTCTTTTTGGTTGAAATTGGGGCCGTCGGGCAAAGAGCTTATGCTTTGAATCCCGCCCATCTCGAAAAGAATTCGCCTTGTTGTGAAATAAACGTGAAAGAGGTAAAAGGAGCGGAGCTGCTCGGCTCCTGGGGAATTCCCCAAAACGTCTCCAGTTAAAATCTCTCTTGAAACACCACAGCCTGTTGTTGCACACCAAAACGCAAAGTTCAGCTGTTGAGGCCAAAACCTCATGTGTGGGCTGCCGAGCCATTTCCTGGCAACTTTTGATGTTTTGAATGTTATTTTTGTGTCTTTAAAAATGCTCCTGTACTGTGTTGTGAAAAAGTCTGTGGGTGTGACATAAATTTTTTGCAAACCGTTCAACTTTTCGCCGATCTGTGATTGAATTTTTTCTGTGAAAACAACAGCTGGGATTGTCTTCGGGGGACTCCCCGAAATGGAGGAAAGCTATGATGGGAAACCACCGCTTGGTTACATTCCCAGTGCCTGTTTCATTGCTTGTGGCCAATATTTTTTGTGGGAACCGAAAACACTTTTCAGATAGTCGGGCCCTGCTTTGTACATGATTTCCGCTGTTGCCTTGTGGTCTTCGGTAAAGTTGGCTTCCGCGGTAAATTTACTCTTGTCGGCATTGGGGAATTTCGACAAAAACTCGGCCCAAGCCTTGTCTTTTGCATTTTTTGAAAGTTGGCGGGCCTCCGGCGTTTGCACCCACTGAAAAAAAAATTTTCCATCTTATTAAAGGAGTGATATTTTCAATTGCATGTTTATTTTCCTTGAAATACAACGGTTGTAATCACTATTTCCACAACTGACAACCCCTACACCGTCTATTTCGACGAGCGGGTTCCGAAAGCTGATTATGTCCAGCTTATTTCCTGCTCGCTTTGCAATTCTTGGCTTGATTTGAAACAGGCAGAAAGAATTTGGTTGTTAAATGCCCACGATCAAATTACGTCTACAAAACCCTTTCCTCCGGGGCATTACACTCCCAAAGCTCTTGCAAAAACCCTCAATTCTATTTTTAAACAACTCAACGCCAACATGTTCACCGAGGTGAACGTCCCCACTGGCGCTGTTGTAATTAAAAATCCTCAAAGCCAAAAACTTCAGTTTACCCCAAAGTTGCAAGAATTTCTTGATGTACCCTGGCGACTTGAAACGGATAAATTTATTTCAAAGCTCAACGTGCCCGGTGTATTCTGACCAAAATTTGTTGAATGGGGCAAAAACAAACCTGCTTGCCAAGTTTGACATCTTGGGTGAGGCTTTTGAAACAATAAACTATCGTTCGCCAAAACAGCAAGTCTTTCGCGCTGCTTTGACCAGTGAACATGTGAACAGTGTGACGCTTTCAGTCAAAGATGAAAATGGGGAACTGTTTGATTTCCGAGTACAAAGGCTTTACTTTGAGTTGATGTTAATTTAAAGAAAAAAATTTGGCTAATAATATCATGCCGAATGAGGATGTGATGCCGTTTGCTCCTGAGGCATCTGCTCCACCCGAAAGTGTGGCAGAAAAGCAGTATACACCACATTATCCCATTCTTCCCAATGCTGAAACTTTCCAGCTGACTGAGCTCAGCAAAATTGAAAAACAGATTTCTGATGAGGCGGAGCACTACAGAGTTGTTCTAAAAAAATACAAAAAGGCTCAAAAGGCCTGCAGCTATGCTGTTGCTGGCCTTGGAATTGCAACAACTGCTTTGTCTTCCGGGGCTGTCGCCTTTGCACTGACTGGCATTGGAATTGTGGTCAGCGTTCCTCTCGGTGTTGTGGGGGGTGTATGCGGTGCGGTTTCCACCGTTTTGACTAGTGTCAACAAACGGCTTGAAAAGAAAGTTAACAAACACAAAAGACTGAGTGCTTTGGCCGTTGCAAAGCATGACACAATAAATGCTTTTGTTTCTAAGGCACTCGATGTTAATCGGGTAACGGCTATTGAGTTCAAACATGCAATGGGTGAAATTAAAAGCTATACACAAATGAAAGATGCTTTGCGTGCAAAATTCGCAAAAAAACAGCCAGCGCCCGCGCCGCCAGACCTTAAAAAAATAAGGGCAGAGGTTCGCGAGGAATTCATAAAAAAGCTGGCGGCGAGCGCAGCTTTGAATTAAATTTTGAGGGGAAAAATGTGAGATTTTATCTAAGTTTCTTGAAGAAATCCAGCTAAAGCATGAGGAAACAAGAAAAAACACCCAACTGCAAAACCTTATTGCTTCAGTAAGAGAGACGGTTGATTTTTTGTGCAAGATTTGTCAGCAAAAAAATACCACGAGTACGATTCAACCGAATGGGCAAAGAATTTGAAAGAGAATGTTGACAAGTTTTTGAAGGACCACCCAGACAAGGCTGGCGCCCTTGACAAGGTTTGAAAGACGAAGGACAAAGGTTAATACAAGCTGTAAGTAGGGAGGTTGGTATTTTTTTTTTATAGAAGAACCTCTATAAGTGGTTATTTTAGTTTTGCGTGTGAGGGTGAGGATGGGGTTGTTGTTATTTTAAGTCCCCGTCAACAGTTAAACTTCTTTTATAAAAAAGCAAACCTTTTTTGGCTTTTTGATAATTCTTATTCAAAAGAAGAAAGTTTAAAAAGAATAGAACAGGCCTATAAAAGTTTGGGTAAAATTGAAAGGCTTTTAAAAAAATATCCAATTGAGACTTTTCTTATAAATTTGGTGAGGCGTAGGTTTCGTGAAGATGAAAGTGAAAGTGATTAAACACCTAAACCAAGTTTTTCTTTCGCGTTCATCCGGCCCCCATTTAAAGATATGAAAAAATATATAGGTGCAATGATAGCCTTGGTCCATGAAATTTTATATGTTGTCTCGGACTTTTTTACATTTGCTTGGCAAAAAGAGGTAAGACAAATTACCTTTGAATATGTCGAAGCGATGAAAGATTCAGAAAACGAACCACGCAACTGAAGGAAAGTACTCCTTTTTGTACCTGGACAAACCCAAAAAACGATTTAAAAATCTATAAACAAATCTAATTTCCCATGAGTGCTTTTTTATTTCTTTTAATTCTGCCACTGTAACACACAAAGCCTCCTCAAGAGCTTCATAGTAAATTTTTTGGTACTTTTCTGGGCACTCCTTAATATAGTGATGTGGATTAATTTGTCGTCTGATTAACTTTTCTATTTCGTGTCCAAACCTAGATAACTGTAGCCGAATTTTTTTGAAATAACTGAACAAAAAGTATTTTTGAAGGATATGTCAGAATACAAAAGCTTCGCGCTTTTCAACACCAAATATGGGTTCTCATTATTAAACCCGCAGGCTGCCATCTGTTGGGGCGCGTATTTGTTCAAGTGGCATGCGGTCATATGTCATTCCAAAAAATATATTATGGCTGGGGGAAACCCCCAACACACTTCATGTATCATATTTATTGGTGAAAGGGGATTTTAACACAATCTCTCTCACAGCGTATTAAAAATTCTTCTTCATAGTCTTCAGGATCAAACCAAGGCGGTTCAATATAGTGTTTTTTACTTCCTAGTTTGGGACATAAGTCACAAAGCCCATTGAAAGCACAAGGTAAATATTTTGAATACACTAATCTTGTGATTCCTTCCTTTCTGTCACAAACGGGAGCTTTAAAAATAATTTCATTAATCACATCCCAACCCATTTCTCCCCGTTCTTCGATTTTTTTTTTGTAAATTCTTTAAGGATGTAATCGCGAATCAAGTAATTATTTATAATCTCTGGCGGAAGAATTAAATCATCATTAGCGGCAGAACAAAACTCTTTTGGAACAAAACAACATTCGCAAAGAGAGTTCATGTATTCCAATTCTTCGCGTGCTTTTTCCAGCTCTTCTTCTTCCTTCTTTTTTTGCTCTTCTTCTGTCTCAAAATCATCATCTTCGTCTTCCCAATGGTTATTTTCATTACACAACTCAACAAATTCTTTATATTCTTCGAAAGAGGAAAATTTTACTTCTTTGCAATCATTTTCTTTATGGCTGACGGGAATTGAAGCACACAACCCATCCATTGAAACAACATGTGGCTTACAAATGCAAGACTTGGCTTGGGCGGGCGGCCCGGGGTTTCCCCCCGCCGGCACGTCATTTCCGTAAAACTCGGCAAGCACATCTTCCCCAACACGTGCTGCTGCCATCTTGGGGTATATAATGTGTGCACTTTTCTTCAATAGGGGTGATGAAGTGGCGCAAATTTCATTGTTTTGGCTGGTTTGCTTTGCAAATACACACACACATGTAAAGTGGGGGTTCTGGACGCAGTAAGCACTAAAAAAACATAACAAACAAAGCAGAGGAGCGAAGCGACGAGGCTTTGTTTGTTATGTTTTTTAGTGCGCAACTGCGCCAGAACCCCCACTTCACATGTGTGTACAAACGCTGGAAGTTTCGGCGCTTTAGCCCTCTCATCTCTTTCTGCGGGACGACCGTCACCATTCGTTGCTGCTAAACTAGCAAGTTCTAACTCGTGTTCTCTTTTCGTGGCTTCTGCGGCCTCCTTTTGTCGTAAAAGCTCTGCTTCTTGTTGTAATTTTCTAATTTCTCTTTCCTGACGTCTCCCTTCTCTCTCTTCATCCTGACGTCTGCGTCTTTCTTCCCTGTCTTTGTCTTTCGGCTCTCTCTTCTTCTTCACGTTTATGTCTTTCTTCTTTCTCCTCCTCCTCGCATCTACGCTTTTCTTCTTGCTCTACTTGTCTTTCTTCTCTCTCTTTCACAAACTCAAGAAGCTTTTCTCCTTCCAATCCAAACTCTTTACCAACTTGAATAAGCTTCTCCATCTTACAACATTAAAATTCCAAGGCTCTTCTACTCACTGGCACTTGTTTCCACGCCGCTACTTCCTTCCAAGTGCCATCTTTTCCTGATTACAGTAGACAGCCAAACAGTTTGTGAATTCCTCTCTCCAGCGACAGGCCCCCAATGTTAGTAGTTCAAATGTAGTTAGTTTCATATTGTAATGTTACTTTATTTAGTAGAGCCGGAAAGTTTTAGAATGTTATGCTCATAAGTATATAAACCGATCGGGATAGCTTTAAGAAACAAAGTTTTGAGTTAGCAGTATTTACAAGCTGTGAGACTTGGCGGAGGCCGTGTTTATTTGAGTGTGACAAAGTTCGCGTGTACATAAGGAGGACGAACCACAACTCCCATAATGCATCGCTTCGAACTATATTATCAAATTGTGTAGGACACGTGATCACTTCATTTGAAATGGACGCGATGGAGGAACAAGCGTGGCAAGCGCCAATGTTTCGGAAATCAAACATTTTATATCTGTATTGCTTGGACACCGAGTATATTTCCGAGCTCACAGTGCCTAGTTTACCTTTCCTTAAGCTGAGATGTTTGTTTGGACAAATGGGTTTTCCTGCATCTCTTTCGTAGCGCCGAATGGTCGTCTTCCCGCACACAAAGCGTTTGCTTGACAAAGTGATGTAGTTTGCTTAGTGATGTGATGTAGTTTCTCCTTGCGTTATCAAGGTTACATCAAGTGTGGAATTTCAGGTAAGAAGCAGGGGCAGTCATAACAATTGTTGTCTGTTTAATACAGTCGTTAAAATATAGCGTTACATGACCGATTGTTGTGATTGCAGATCCAGGTCGAAGACGATGAAGAAATTATGCTCGTTTGGGATTTCGATGTAGCTGATGTCTTTTTATCGCTGACTGCCTCTCAGTGTTAAGTTCAAGCCAAGATTCCCTCTCACTCTGATATTTTCATAATAATCAATTCTGTTATATACAGTGTTTTGTTTGTGATATCCAGCTGACTCTTTCCCTAGCTTTGTGTTTCTTCAAGAATAATTATTCAGAGACCACAGAGGGGAGGGTTTGGTAGAGCTAAAGCCCTATCCCTTTTTTTACTTGTATTGGTTTTATAGGGTTCCAGATGACATGGAGAATAATTATATGAATTTTACCACTTGAACTTGGCCAAATTCAGCCATACCACTTTAAAATAGTCTCTGTGGTCCATTTTGTTCGTAACATCATGATCACATATTTGCAACAAAAAATAACTACTTTTCAATTGCATTTCTTGTATTTGGTATAAATTACATTTTGGATCACAGGCTTACGAAAGAAAAGAAAAACATTAATCAGTTTTTTTGTTTTTAATTTGAACAAAAGACAACAGAAGTTGTCAAACATTTATTTTGGTCCATGTATTCAAGAAGACTAAGCTAGATACAATGACAAAAAATACAAGGCCAAAGCAAGTTGTAAACAAAAAAGAATCACACTCCTTGACTTTGTATTAAAAACTAAAACAATGTACCCACTCTGCCTGAATGTGGTACTCATCCTACCAGGGAAAGGCCACACATGTGCTGTGTGTGCATCTTGATAATTGGCCTGTTTTGTAATTACACTCTACACTGTACAGTATTTTGGAAAAAATCAAAAACGCAGAATGCCATGTTTTTGAGCACTCTTTTAATTGCAAATTATAATGGCTGAAATATCTTTCCAACATGTAGAAAACATACATGTAGTATAGTGCTTGTTTGCATATACATGTAACATCATGGCGACCATGTTGGTTGACAAGAATAATAGGCTCTCTGCAGGGACCTAAACTTATATTTTTTTTTTTTTGTAAATTATGCCAAAAAAGGTATTGTCAACCAACATTGCTGCCTAATTGTCACATGGGTGAAAACCAAGAATATCTAAACAAAAACCATCCACATCAGAATGCTGTAGCAGTTGGCTTTCAAACAAAATACTTTTTTCTATTAACTTGAAGACATCCTTGATTTGCTTTGACAAAGGGCCACGCTTGAAATATTAGCTTTTAAATCACTACACAGAGACCAATTTACTTCATCAAGCCATCTGACAAACTCGAAACTGTTATAATAATGTACTTGCACTTGGTGCAAATAGTGGTGGCAAGTGTATTAAAAGTCTTTTTGGTAAATGAGAATTCCAAAACATTGACTATATTGAATTACCCCTAGATAAAAAAAATAAATAATAATAATAATAAAAGTAATGGTAATAGGACTGAGTGGCGAACACTTCAGGGAAGTACCAGTAATCAGGTGAGTGATTTTAAATTTGGCTGAGCGTGTAGCAGGAAGCTGATTTGAAATTATGAGCATCCCTGAATTGTATGGCACGAAGTCCAATTACCAATTAATTGTGTAAATAACAAAATGCAAGAAATTCAGGAATTAAAGATGAGCATATATGTTGTAGTTAGATTTATCCTTGGTTCAATCTTAAGTTCCTTATTTGTTCTTGTGTATGTTATGTAGGAAAATATGGAGAAAAATATAAATTGAACCACAACATAAATGGTTCTTGTTTTCAATCTGGACCTGTCAACCTCTTCACTAAAGATATTCTCCTTGATTTTGATTGGCTACCATCAGACTGTCTGATTTGGCCTGTCTGATTGCAAGTGTTTGTAATTGGACAGCTCAAATCGGACAGTTTGGACCTGAAACAGTCAATTTTCCCAACAAAACATAATAACAATAAACTTTATTTACTACTGAGAACCATGAGTACAAAATGTTCTATTATGCTCAGAGCATCAATATTTTCATGTTTATCAAAGAACCTCGATAACAATTATTGTTCCACATTTACACTGGATTCTAACAAGGCCAAGCTCTCCAAAATTAAATAAGTTAGTTGTTTCTCAGTTAAACAATGCAGTTTTCCAGTCAGTGATGGAGAGACATTGAGGTAAGCTGCATCACTGCTTGTTCCAGGTTGTGTGACAGGAGAGCCATCAATATGACTTGACAGATATAGCAAGTGCATCTTCAGCCTCGTCAATCGATTTATACTTCTGTTTTAAGTTAATCATCACATGGCTCCGAACACTGGGTTCTGAAAAAAAAAAGTTAAGTGACTGCACTTTACAGTGAAGGTCTAATTACAGCATTTGGAAAATATATGACTGTCCCTGTCATCATGAAAATAGAAAACTCTTGAAAGTCAGCTTGCTGATATGCTCATAACTAACACTGCAGAACACTCAGTGAACTGAATTTATAAAATAACAAACAGCAAAATATCTTGATCTGTTTGTGTAAAATATTCTCAGCTCCAATTCAAAGCCTGTGTTTTATAGATTTCCTTTTCAGTGAGTTCTAAAATAAACAATATGTGAAGATTATTCATCTCATGCAAAACTCTTACTGGTTCTCTTGTATGAAGTCCCCACAGTTTGCTAGATGAAATCAGCAGCCTTTATCCCAGTATTCATGCTGATCTCCAAATGTTGGTCATTCAGGTCATTCACCAGTCTTTAGCTTAAATTGTGTTCCAATTTTTATTTTCGTTTCGAAGTAACACGTTTAGATAAAAAATCAAGAAAAAAAATCTCAAGTACCTTTTGCAAAGGGCTTCCTTTTCCTTGAAAAGCCAACGTTCTCCGGGTTCGCGTTGGTATTTCTTCGCTTTCTGGTTCAAGCACAGGAAGAATTTACAAGGCTTTTCTCTTTTGGTTTGTTCGGGGTTCTGCCCTGGCAACATATGGACGTTTCTCTCGCTCATCCATGGCAGTAATAACCTAGAAAAATAACAGAAGAAAGGCAACTAAGATATAACCAAACAGCTGATAGGAATGTCTCGAAAACGACAAATGAAATGAAAAAACACATGGAAAATTAAAGCTTGTTGGCATGTTTTATCACACCTCGCGAGCACGTGTATGACGAAAAACACCAAACTTTGTGGCCACAAAAGACATTGAAATCGCGAGGTACTTCGAGGTTCCAAAATCGAACCACCTTCCGATTTATCTTATTTTGCTATTCTGACTATCTACGGGCCAAAAGATTTCGAAAACAACGTTCACTTACCCTGATTGTTTGAGGTCATTCAGCCATCACTCCATTTGCAATTAAAATGAGGTCCGAAATATTGAACTGAAAGAAGGACAAAACCATTATTATCAGAGCTAGAAACACAACTCGTAATAGCAAAATGCAATAAAAATAAAAAACTGACCTTAAAGTGCTTCGATCTCTGTAAATTCGGCGATCGAAAAAGCTCACTATGAGCACTTCTTGAGCGAATGCATCGATGAGACGTATGGAATTTTAAGCGCAAAGCATCATGGGGTCCTGATTCGTCCTCCTTACGTGTACATTTGGCGGAGGCCGTGTTTAATCGAGTGTGACAGAGGTCGCGTGTACATTTGGCAGAGGCCGTGTGACGGAGGTCGAAGTGTAATTTATAAGCTTAGTGTGTGGCTTGTGGAGTTTTTTTGCGGTATTCACTACGTTCATTTGGAATAAATAAACATATTCCTCTATTTACAGCATCATACGCAAACGACTTAAAAAAACTGCTGATGCAACCAATTAAATATACACGAAGGTTCTAGACAGTGGCGCAAGTCACGCAACAATTTTTCGTAACATTCATACTAACTTTTCAGCGTACTTGTTCTCGATTTGAGCGATGTGAAAAAATGGCAGAAATTTCATACTGGATATATTCCATAAGGCAATGCGGAGACAAATGTATCTTACTCGTTCTAACTTTTCCACGTACTTGTTCTCGATTTGGGCGATGTAAAAAAATGGAGAACTTTCCATACTGGAAATTTGCAATAAGGCAATGCGGAAACGCGTGCACCTTATTCGTACTAACTTTTCCACGTACTTTATCTCGATTTGGGCGATGTGAAAAAATGGCGAAAATTTCATAGTGGAGTTTTGCCGTAAGGCAATGCGGAAACGAGCGTACTTTATTCGTACTAACTTTTCGGCGTACTTGTTCTCAATTTCTGCGATGTGAAAACCTGGCGAAAATTTCATACAGGTGATTTGCCATAAGGCAATCTCGTGCTGCTAGGGTTCTTACTGGTGCCAGTTGTGATATTCGTTCCGCTGAAATAATCGGGGCACACTTGATGTGAGGCGGCTCCTTGCGAAATCAACATTGATGTTTAAAATACTAAATGACGACACCTCGCTCGAACTCAGGAACTCTTTTGTTAAAAGGAATGTTGATCAGACTAATTACCATCTTAGAAATAGTGCTACAGATCTGACTTCCTAAACCGAGGAGAGAGTTTCTAAAATGAAGTTTCAATTAAAGCGGAGCGATGCTTTGGAACCAACTCCCAAATGAAGCAAAACTAGCGGAATCGATATATTCGTTTAATAAATATATCAAAACGTAATTGGGTCATGTCATGTTATATAGTCTTGTGTTCGTCATGTCCTAGCTATCCTCATACTTTTTAATATTTAGTTTATAACTGTTAGTTTTCTTTCTTAGCTGCATTTTTCGTAGTTTTAGATTTATCATATCATTAATCTCGTATTATTAGCTTTAGTTTCTTTTTATGTCACTATAAACACGCCCTCCATGGAAACCAGCTAACTGTTGTTGTGGCTAGTGTGTTTCTTGATTTAAAGTATACCTACCTACCTACCTACCTACCTACCTACCTACCTACGAGTGTACATTATTCGTACTAACTTTTCCGCGTCCTTGTTCTCGATTTTGGCGATGTCAAAATATGGCGAAAATTTCATACAGGAGACTTTCCATAAGGCAATGCGGAAACGAGTGTACCTTATTCGTACTAACTTTCCCACGCACTTGTTCTTGATTTTGGCGATGTTACAAAATGGCGAAAATTTCATACTAGAAATTTGCCATAAGGCAGTACGCAAACGAGTGTACCTTATTCGTACTAACTTTTCCGCGTACTTGTTCTCGATTTTGGCGATGTCAAAAAATGGCGAATATTTCATAGCGGAGCTCCGGCGGAGCACCATACTTATAGAAACCCGTCAACTGCTTTTCTCATGGTAAAAATGGCTAGCGGTATTGCTCGTGGGCGCGTACGCACGACGACGACGAAGTCGCCCAATAATTAATAATATCCTAATAATAATCATAATAATCCAACATGGCGGCCATACTCCAGCTGATCACCTAGTTTACAGCGTAGATCTTTGATATAGGGCATCCGTGTCATGGCTAATTGACACCTGTCAA
The DNA here is from genome assembly GCA_016490735.1 of Pachyseris speciosa. Taxonomy (NCBI): domain Eukaryota; kingdom Metazoa; phylum Cnidaria; class Anthozoa; order Scleractinia; family Pachyseridae; genus Pachyseris; species Pachyseris speciosa. The sequence continues at coordinate 98,175 of JAEMWC010000547.1, read as the reverse complement.
AACAAGGTTTCCGCTGACCAGTATCACGTGACCATATCGCGGGCTCAAGTTAGAGCTCATCGAGGTCCGCTGTTTTTTTGAAGTTGACCGCTGGCCAGGTAATGGTTTTCAATTGGATCGCAGGCTCAAGTCAAGTTAATTTAACCAAAACGAGACACCCAAGCCACAACGAGGCTTAATATTTCGCGCGCTTTCTGCGGCTCGAGATTTCACATTCAGTTGGTGTCTTCATTTTGAGCAAATCAACATCATCTTCGAAGTTCAGTTTCTGTCTCTTAATTCGCATAACTGAAGGGCATAAAAATCAAGAACAACTTAAAAGATACTCCGGAAGGTGAATTTTCAACTGGAAAATGGAAGAGCAAAAGGTTGTTCGCAGGAAATTCTTCAATTTTTGGATCCACTTCTATGGGGCCCGGATTGTGGGGTTGAAAAACAAAATGATTTAACGCTTCAGGGCTTGTTCACTTTACCGCGACATCTTGCAGCTCACCAAGAAAGTTCTTAACAACTCACCGGCATTAATGGCAGGAACGAGTAGCTCACACTTGGTGGAAGAAGTTCTTTCTTTGAACAAACCGTTGGCTATTTTTGTAGATGCGTGTTTTTACTATAGTGGATCGATGCGTATTTTCAAGTGGTAGAAAGCTCGACAACACAGGTAACTTAATTAAATTGAAGCTTAGCATTTGGTTTAATCGTTGTTAATTTTGTTCAGGAAGGAAACTTGTATTTCTGTCTCGACTGGATATAAATAACAGTCCACTCGTTTTGGACACAAAGAGTAGCTAGTCGAATTGTTTGTTTGTTGTTTTACAAGCGAACGAGTGTTTTCCTCCGCTTGGCTGACTGCACATGTTTTTCGGCGTCTGTGTTTCTGCAGTGTTAAGAACTGAAAGAAACGTTTGCCCTTATGTTATTAACACGTAATCGCAATGAATCCTCGTAAAATTAAGGATTAGTATCACTTATGTTTTGCGCGATGAAGGCAATTTCAGCAACTTTCTGAAAACTGGCACAAGTGATATTTACTCGGCCCCATGCGATTACCTATCCAAACTATCAGGATTGTTTTAGTTTTTCTCTTTTCTACGACATTTAAGCTATGTCTAAACTTAACGTACTATGAAATATGTTTGTTAAGTCCCGGCTAAAGGATCAAACATTTTCTTCCATTATCGTGTTTGTCAAGCATAACGTTTGGTGGCTAAACGCAAAACAATGTTTGACCAAACACGGGACCAAGTGAGTCCAAAAAAAATGATTTTTGCATATTATTGCTGAAATTTTCGACGTTACGTGGCTCATTTGGTTGCTTTTTACCGTTTGTGCACGATTTGTTTGTTGAGGTGGCTAAACGATCAAACATTTGTTCGTAGTACGAAATTTTGGATGAACACGTTTGATTTCGATCAAACATGGAAAGCCATTTAATGCACTATTGTGAGAGGTGGCTAAACCGTCAAACATGCTCGTCCAACGATGTTGGATGAAAATATTTGATCATTCTGTGATTGCTAAATTTGTTTTTGAACAAACACCAGGGGCACCCAACGACAAGTTTCGGTAGATATCTGTTCGGCGGCGGGTAGTTCGGCTAAGGCTTTCGGCGTTGATTTAAGAGTGTACTCGGATTTTCGTAAGTAAAACGTGGCCTAAAAAAATCGTAATGTGGAAATCATAACCCCTGAGATTTTCGGAAAGCTCGTTATTGCTGTTTTTGGCAGTAAAAAACGTCAGCTAGCATTTTCGGAAAGAAAAAAAGGTTCCCTAGAAAGTTCATTTCAGCTAGTATTTTCTCAAAGAAAGATTTTGTTTCCTAAAAATTTCGGGCAATTAACATTTCAGCTAGGGAATCCGAACAGATCAAAGTTTTCTAGCTAACCAAAACATCACTTTAAACAGACTTCAAACACCATAAGGTACTTAAAAATGCCTTTCTTGACCGCTTTTGACTGCTTTGGCTCGTTGGGTGCCCCTGAAACACACGCGTCGAATGTATTGTTTTCTTGTATTGTTTTGATGTTTTTGAACCGCGGTCAATTCCCGTTGACTGCTCTAAACATAAAATATTGGCGCAAGGAAAGCCGTGCGGTGTTCTTCAATACCAGTAAAAAAATAATAATAGTGGAGCTCCGCTTTTAGGCTTGGCTAAATCTATATATTACTGAAGATTTACTATAAACCAATGAGGAAACGAGTGTACATTATTCGTATTAACTTTTCCGCGTACTTGTTCTCGATTTTGGCGATGTCAAAAGTGGCGAAAATTTCATATTTTTTGAAATCGCCAAAATCGAGAACAAGTGCGTGGAAAAGTTAGTACGAATAAGGTACAGTCGTTTCCTCATTGCCTTAAAGCAAATCACCAGTATTAAATTTTCGCCATTTTTTGACATCGCGAAAATCGAGAACAAGTACGGGGAAAAGTTAGTACGAATAAGGTACACTCGTTTCCGCATTGTCTTATGGCAAATAGCCAATGTGATATTTTCTCCATTTTTTGACACCGCCAAGATGGAGAAGTACGCGGAAAAGTTAGTGCGAATAAGCTACTCTCGTTTCCTTATTGTCTTATGGCAAATCTCCAGTATGGAATTTTCGCAATTATTTGACATCACGAAAATCGAGAACAAGAGCGCGGAAAAGTTTATACGAATACGGTACACTCCTTTCCACACCGTCTTATGGGAAATCTCCAGTATGAAATTTTCGCCATATTTTAACATCGCCAAAATCGAGAACAAGTACGTGGAAAAGTTGATACGAATAAGGTACACTCGTTTCCTCATTGGTTTATAGTAAATCTTCAGTATGAAATTTTACCCATTTTTTGACATCACCAAATCGAGAACAAGTAGGCGGAAAAGTTAGTACGAATAAGGTACTCTCGTTTCCGTGTTCCCTTATTCCAAATCTCAAGTGTCAAAATTTTGGCCATTTTTTGACATCGCTAATCGAGAACAAGTAAGCGATATTGTTGGTAGGAATAAGGTTCACTCGTTTCCGCACTGCCTTATGGCAAATCCCCAGTATGAAATTTCCGCCATTATTTGACATCGCCAAAATCGAGAAGAAGTAGTGGGAAAAGTTAGTACGAATAAAGTACACTCGTTTCCGCATTGCCTTATGGCAAATATCCAGTCTGTAATTTTCGCCATTTTTTGACATTGCCAAAATCGAGAAAAACTACGCGGTAAAATTAGTGCGAATAAGGTACATTCGTTTCCGCATTGCCTTATGGCAAATCTCCAGTTTGAAATTTTCGCCATTTTTTGACATCGCCATAATCGAGAACAAGTACGCGAAAAGGTTAGTACGAATAAGGTACACTTGTTTCCGCACTGCCTTATGGGAAATCTCCAGTATGAAATTTTCGCCATTTTTCGACATCGCCAAGATGGAGAATAAGTACGTGGGAAAGTTATTGCGAATAAGGTAAACTCGTTTCCGCATTGCCTTATGGCAAGTACCCTGTATGAAATTTTCGCCATGTTTTTTCATCGCCAAAATCGAGAACAAGGACGCGGAAAAGTTGGTACGAATAATGTACAGTTGTTTCCGCATTGCCTTATGGGAAATCTCCTGTATGAAATTTTCGCCATTTTTTGACATCGCCAAATTCGAGAACAAGTACGCGGAAAAGTTAGTACGGATAAGGTACAGCCATTTCCTCATTGCCTTATGGCAAATCTCCAGTATGAAATTTTTGCCATCTTTTGACATCGCCAATATCGAGAACAAGTACGTGGAAACGTTAGTACGAATAATGTACACTCCTTTCCGCATTGCCTTATGGCAAATCTCCAGTATGAAATTTTCGCCACTTTTTGACATCGCCAAAATCGAAAAAAAGTACGCGGAAAAGTTAGTACGAATAAAGTAAAACTCGTTTCCGCATTGCCTTATTTCAATTTCAGCTTCCATTGACTTCGAGTTGACCCTCATCCTATATAATGGGTCGCGATTTGTTTTCTTGTCGGTCCCTTTCCCCTCCAATAGACTGCCTCTCTTTGCGCTGCCTTTCCCTATTGCGATGGCTCGTGGATATCCCCCGCCCCCCTTTCTCTAATACCCCGCACCCTGTTGCTGACGCTTGGCGCGCTGCCTCCTCTCTGCCTGTTGTTTTTCATCTTTGGTGATGGTTTGTGGTTACCATGCACCCACCTCTCTCTAATTGCCCTGCGCGCTGTCGTGTTGCAGGTTGTTCAACCATAGTAGTATAGCCGGCGTCAATCAAATACAACCGAGCTCCAAGACCGAGGATCGAGGTGGTATTCGATTGACGCCGGCTATACTACTGCATTGCATCATTTTCATCCCGGTAATCGGGCTGGAGTGTTCATATAGAAAAAATTCCAGTCCGGTTACCGAGATCTCGGCAACCGGGCGACCGGGCTGATATGAAGAGGCCCTAAGGGCCTCTTCATATGAGACCGGTTTCCGAGATCTCACCTTACCACTAAATGCTTTGTAAAAATTTCTACGTGTTCATATGAGAGCACGGGCTGGCCCGTTTCCGAGATCTCGGTAAGCGGGCTGGAAATTTTGCCGCCCGGCTACCGGAATGAAAATGATGCAATGCATTTTCGTCAGTAGAACGGACAGTACTTGATTTTGACTTCTTTTTTCTTCTATTTATAGTTCGGAATAATTTCTTTGATAGTTAAAGTAAAGATAAAGGATTTTGAGGTTTCTAAAACCGATAAAAGCCAAAAATTCTCACCAGACTTGTTCGTTAAATTTCATGCGTGAATGGTCGCGTCACACTTTTCATCACTGAAACCGGGCTGTAAACGAGCCAGCACGGTCAACCGCGGTGAGGGTAAAAGGTGGAATGAGTTTGCGGAGAATCGCATAATTATGCGGAATGTAATATATGCAGTTGGCCCGAAGAAATTAATTCAACTAAAAGAGTTAATTATTCTACATAACACAGTGAATAATCGCAAGCTAGCTGCTGATATCGGTCACAACCACTCTCCGCCGGGCTTGCTTTCGTATAAACATTACACTTATGAACTCTTGAGGTGATTGAATTTACCTTGAGTTTTGCTTTCATAGGATTAGTCTGTTCGCGAATGATATTTGCAGCATATTTTTGAAGCTATGCACGAGAGAGTTGTTCGGCTGCGAGACAAGCGAGCTTTTGCTATCTTGTCAATTTCATGGTGTAGGTGCAACTCTTTTGGCAGAATTAATTAATTTTTCCGGGATCGATTGTAAGCGATTTAGGAACGGAGTCTCGCAGAGGCTTATTAGGGTTTTAAGAGTTTTACAAGTGTCTCACATCGGTCGCGCTGCTTTTGTTGTTATATGAATATCTGAACTCTGACACGAAGATCGAGCGACAAGCGAGGAAAATATAATCAGTACTGTACGGGTCCGCAAATGATCCCAGGACCGCAAATGATCCCGGACCGCAAATGATCCCCAAATTGGACCGCAAATGATCCCGGACCGCAAATGATCCCCGTATTGCACCATGTTGGACCGCAAATGATCCCGAACAAAAAATAAGGAATGGCATGGATGGTGAAATGGTATGGATAGGGAATTGGCATGAATTGCGATTATTTTCATCAAAGCCTTAAATCATGGCTCACAACTATCATCATCTGATTAATTTTAAAAAGGTAAACGTGGTCACACAATTTGTGCAACTGATGTGAAGCAGTCAATCAGTGTTATCACACCAGGATCCAAACCTATCTCGTTTTTCCTTCCGTCTTTAGAGATCTTTGTGTTCGTTCTTATCCTTAGTAACTCCAAGAACGTTCACAAATGATACCAATGAAATAAGAACAAGACAGTTTAGCCATATTTTCCGAACGCGTGGGAGTCACGGATGATCACGGATGATCTTTGACCCCTGCTCCGATTTCAACCACTTCACCGCGTTTTTCGCCTGCCTCAGGCCAGTCGGGAGATCCCATGGATGTGAGAAAGAAACACTTCTAGTATTCTGATTTTAAATGAGAGTGCTCAGTGAACAAAAGACTTTTATTTCAAAAGATAACGAAATCAACTGCGGAATTTTTCAGTTATTTCTTTACGGGTACGTGTGTATTTTAATTCTCCGTTGTATTTGTGATTATACAATTGAATTATACTAGCCTGGGACCAGGCTCCACAGTGGGGTTAAGGAGCGAAAAGAAGGAACGTGGCCTAAAATAAATCGGCGAGCGAAGCGAGCCGAGCGGGGAAATGGCGGCTCGCTTCGCTCGCCGATTTTTTTTCGCCACGATCCTTCTTTTTCGCTCCTTTAAAATCCCACTGCGGGGCCTGTTTCCAGGCCAATTTATACATGCTCGATTTTCACTGAAATCGGGCACGTGCACCGAAGCGTTGATCATATACCCGACAGAAATGAAATCCGATTAAGCATGTTCTCGAACGTCCTGGGATGTGCAACACAATAAACAGAAGACATGAAACGAAACTCGCAGTCCACGATCACAAGTCATCAATTACTGTACTATGCAGCCGGCGTCCTGAAATCAACAAACAGACAGAACGTCACGCAAGATCACAGATTTTCCACTAAAAACGAAAAAAAAAAAAAAAACAAAACAAAAAACAAAACAAAGAACTATGGAATAATTCTCATAAAATGATAAAACGTGTTTTGTGTGTGTCATTTTTATATCAATCCATGCCATTCCTTTTTTTTTTGCTCGGGATCATTTGCGGTCCAATATGGGGATCATTTGCGGTCCGGGATCATTTGCGGTCCATTTTGGGGATCATTTGCGGTCCGGGATCATTTGCGGTCCTGGGATCATTGGCGGACCCGTACTACTAGTTGCGAACTGAATAATCCCATAAAAGCAAACTCAAGACAAATCACTTTAAGCGGGTTCATTTGTAAAATATTTATATCTATCTGTTTATGTCTATCAAAGCACAAGCCCTTCTACTACTACTTACCTAAAATATAGAATCCGGATTTCAGAATCCGGAATCCGGAATCCGGAATCTGGAATCCGGAATCCAGAATCCGGAATCCGGTATACGAAATATGAAATCCGGAATACGGAATGTAAAGCCCCATTTGCACGAGCAATTTTTCCTTGACAAGTTTACTTGTCAATTTTTATTGCTCGTAGAGATGATCAACAAGTTTTCCTTTACAATTTTCCACTGACAAGGTTTCCTTGTTCCTGTAGACGATCAGCAAGTTTCTCTTGACAAGTTTCGGTTATGCCCGCAACAATAATATCCTTCTCACATTTTCCTTGTTGTCCGTCTACACGAGCAAATTTCTGACTTGACAATTTTTCCTTGTCAAGGAAAAGCTAGCACGCCAGATTTTCTTTCACAAGGAAAATTTGTCCACTATTCCCCATCTACACGAGCAATTTTTCCTTGTCAAGGCAAGCTCTAAGAATCATTTTTCCAGATTGCTCTTATGAGTCGGCACTAGTGATCTGTGGCTTGCCTACGCTGCTGGTGCGCCGTGATGAAGCTTGCAGGCATTTTATATCTAACATCAAGGAGTCCGGTTTCCTCTCACACCTGTTGTCACAGTCCACGAGTGTCGCTCATGGGTATGGGCTGAGGTCTGGTTGTTCCCGTTCTGATTTCCGCCTTGTTAGAACGGACCGCCTTAGTAGTTTCGTTACTCACTGTTATAATAGGATTTAATTGTTTTTGCCTTCTGTGTCAAGTGTAATTGTGCTATTTTGTGTAGAATTGACCACCTCCCTTGTAATTTAGTGTTATATACTACCAAAGGGTTTAATAAACTGATTATTTATTTATTTATTATTTATTTATAAACTTGTCAAGGAAAAATTACTCGTGTAAATGGGGCTTAGGCCGGTTACAGACGAGCAAGTTTTCCTTGACAAGTTTTGACTTGACAAACTTTATTTGCTGGTGTGTTAAGGCAAAATTGTCAAGTTTTTCCTTGACAAGTGCACTTGTTCAAAAACTAGCATGCTAGTTTTTGAACAAGTGCACTTGTCAAGGAAAAACTTGACAATTTTGCCTTAACACACCAGCAAATAAAGTTTGTCAAGTCAAAACTTGTCAAGGAAAACTTGCTCGTCTGTAACCGGCTTAAAGAAGTTTGGTAGAAGTTTTGCAGCAATCAAGCCCATGAAGTTTATTCTAGGGCAGCATTTTAATACTTTGGTTTTGCTTTTAATAAACCGCCTGATTCCTTTAAAGCACACGGCTTTCAATCACACCACAACGATACTAATGTATTGTGCATTTTGAACATTTTAAAATCAAATCATTTTAATTAAAAGCGCCTTCCCTTATTCTTTTTGTCGATGAAAAGTGTTAGGCCTGTCCACAAGTTCATGGCAACTTTTTGAACAACTTTCGATTTTCGATCAACCTCTTTTTGATTTCGAGCAACTTTTTTTTTCCGTTTTCAATGTTTTTTTATTCATTTCAGCTTGATCTTTATAAAACAAGAGCTTTTTTTTGCTTATTATTTTGAACGCTACATGATCAAAAAGCAGAGAAAAATCACTTTGCATATCTTGACTTAATTGCGCGTGAGAACGCTTACGCCTGATTGGTCATTGTCTGTTGCTCCATGCCGGAATGTTTGGGAACTGTGTCGGTGCGTACATTTCAGGTTGTCGAGTGGCTGTCGATAAAACGAGGAACATGGGACATTCCGGAACATCTCCAAAAGACGAAGAAAAATCAATTTTAAAAAACTTTAAGTGTACAGAAAAAAGAAACTAACACGAAATAAATATAATCCGAGAGATTAATTGGAGAAATAAAGAAGACAAAATGCCCCACCTGGAAATAATAGCTATGGGGGCTGGGTGAGGATTGTTTTAGCGCTTTCGTTTGCTTACAACATTTTCACCCTCATACCGTCTTTTGTCATTGCTCTTTATTTCGAGGGCTTACCAAGAGTCGTTTCTTTGCTGAAACCTAAATCAGTATAGTGCCCAATATACCTTGAAGCTTTTAGATAGGAACCCCGAGCACGTGAAATCCGCTGCTCTCCACTTCTGATCGGTTAACGATATCTACAACAACTGAGGACTCCGTCAGGCCTACGTTTACAGGAGGCGATAAACGTGGTTAATCTGCTCCAAGAAAGATTTTCTTCCCAATAGCAATGCTTCTCACTCCGCGAGAGGCCGCACTGCATGGGCCTGTTTGTTTCTTAAGGTTAAACATGTTCGAGGCTAGTGTAAAATCTTGCGCGTCAGCTCGTTAAGTTGCATTTAATGGTCCTGTATACGGTCTTTCTTAATAGGTATCCATGTATCCCTCCACTGCGACTCAACTGGAAAGAACAAACCAAGTCCCAGACTAAGACTTCACTCCTGTCACCTACCTCCTTCTGTAAGACATCTATCGTCTTCTTCGGTTCTTTTAACCCTCTTATTAATTATTAATTCCAGTTTCTAGAATCCGGAATCCGGATTCCGGATAACGGATTCAGTTAACGGATTATATTTTCCTGGTTTTTCGCTCGATCTTCGACGAGGCGACTCATCAACGCGAGCACTGAGTTCATATAATAACAACAAATTAGCAGCGCGACCGATGTGAGACTCTTTAGCCTGCGAATACAGCCATCTCTCCGCGCTTCGCGCGCTTGCCGCGTTTGGGCAAGCGGTCGGAGCGCGGAGAGACGGCTGTATATTCGCAGGCTAGAGACTCTTGTAAAACTCTGAAAACCACAATAAACCTGTACGAGGCTCCGTTACTAAATCTCTTATAATCGATCCCAGAAAAATAAAATTTTATTTACTCCATTTCAAAGCTGCCAAAAGAGTTTGACCTACACTGTGAAATTGACAAGATGGCAAAGGCTCGCTTGTCTCGCAGCCGCGAACGATTCGGACAAATGCTCTGCAAATAATATTCTCGAACAGACTAGTCCTCTGAAAGCAAAACTCAAGGTAAATTTAATCACCTCAAGAGTTCATAAGTGTAATGTTTATCAGTACGAAAGCAAGCCTGGTGGAGAGTAGTTGTGACCGAGATCGGCTATTCTCTTGGCTGTAGAATAATTAACCCTTTCAGTTGAATTAATTTCTTCCGGCCATTCTGCATATATTACATTCCGCATAATTATGCGATTCCGGAAGTCATGACGCATGCCATTCCGCAAACTCATTCCATCTTTTACCGGCTATCTCTAAAAGATGGAACGGGAAATGAAAGAATAGGAATGGGGAACGGGAAACGGGGAACGGGAAATCTCTAAAATAGGGAATCTCTAAAATGAGGAATCTCTATATCGGGGAATCTCTAAAACGGGGAATCTCTAAAAATGGGGAATCTCTAAACCGGGGAATCTCTAAAACGGGGAATCTCTAAAATAGGCAATCTCTAAAACGGGGAATGTGTAAAATAGGCAATCTCTAACATGGGGAATCTCTAAAACGGGGAATCTCTAAAATAGGGAATCTCTAAAACGAGAAATTATTAATTATTAATTATAAACGAGAAATCCCAAGATCAGAAGTCTTTGTTAGGTCGTCACTATATTTGTCACGCTCTTCAAGATGCGTTGCGTGATGACTCTCGGTGTTATTCATCACAACTGATGAAACGACATTTTGAATGGTGTTTAAGATTTGTTGATGCCATGATAAAATGGTTGATGTTTTCCTCAGCCGGTTAAAATTTTGTGAAGAACCCTGCTCCACTATGTACTTTGAAAAGATGTAATTTTACTTCGATGTCACGCGTACCGTACTCGGGAAAACGTTCAACACAACTTGATTCATTGCCAGACATTTGTGGAATTTGTTGGAAAATTTGACGTCACGTTTATCATTAGAGAAGGATTGAGGCTCAGCGTTGTTTCGAGTGCAGTGATGTAAAAATTAACTGTAAGAGCAACAAGCTAAAATTTGTGTAAATTGTCGTATCTCGAGTACCTTTCTCAGGCTCGTCGCTTATCTTGGCCTACTTTTGTTTGTATTTCTTTGTCCAAAGTAGCGTACGTTTGAATTTCATATAAAAATTTTCGCTCAAGAATTTATTAGCTGCAAACGCCCACAAAAAGTTTTCAATGCCTGATGTATCTTGTGAGTGATCTGAAACTACACAGGATTAGGCTTTTGTACATTATGCTTTTTTTCCCCACTAAAATGCTCTACCTTAATTCTCCAATTTTCCCACTAAAATGCTCGGTCTCCCCCAAAAAAGCCACTAAAATGCTCGGTTAATGCTCATAATTCATACGGTTTTTTAAAATTAATTTCAAAGTTTTTAACATAGTGTTAACTGTTCACACTTACAAAAACGTTAGCAGCGATGTGTACAAGGGTAACAATTTTACAGCTAATTATTTCAATGATTCTTATTCTTTGAAAGAGGGATTCTTCTGGATGATGTCAAGCTGATTCAGTCAGGAAAATCAGTAATACAAGTCTATAACATGTTCTGTCTTACGTAAAATATACCAAAGAGTTGGCCTAGAGAACTGATACCCCCTGCGCTTTTAAAGGGAGAAGCTTTCTGACAACGTTAATGGGGGGAAACTTAATTCAAACAGCATGTTCTATTTTACACCTAAGCCTTTCATTTTGAAACAGTATTTGCACTCAACTCACCGAGGGCTCTCCCAGGAAAGAAGTCCTGCTGCGAGAGATCTGACTCATTCCGATCTGTGCGGTTCTAATCTGAAAGAAAAAAAGGCAATGAAGTGAAAAGTCACGAAAAAAAAAAAAAAAAAAGGGTGAGAATTCTAACATACTGGAAGTGAAATTTCGTTACTCAATCAAACATTAACTATTTTGCATAGATCTTTTAAGAAATAATATGTCCTTGGGCACTGAGATTTTACTGCTACAACCTCAAAGTTCCATAACTGGTCACTCTGCCTCACTCAACTATTTAAGTTTCAAGTTATAGATGCACGTAAAACATTTCATGAGTTTTGACGTCGTTTGAAATTCGAGCAGTAGTTTTTCCTAGCTTCAACTCACTGGATCATCCAGCAGCGATTTTATTGGAAGGTCAAATGTTTCGTTTTGACCGATCCACGCCTTTGTCTGAAAATAAATAAATAAATAAATAAATAAACAAATAAATAAACTAGAAATAGTTTTCACTAAAGCTGCCCCGCTACTCTAAGTTTTTAGAAGTTATCTGCTGTAAATATCAGTTCCGTAAATTTCATGTAGAACAAGCATATTTCTGCAGTACAACAATGGCAGAAACACTGAAGTGTCATTGTCAGTCAGTGATAGCACATGAATGACTGGTTAGGTACACTGATTGTTGAACAGCAAACAGCGAGACTTATTTTTAGAACAATAACTATTGGGTATATTGATTTGTAGTTCTAACGTTTACAGTGAGAACATATGTTAGAGTAACAATCTCAAAACAATGCATAATCATTGTACTGAAATATTATCGATGAAGTCATCCAACAATTGATTGTCGAACAGTGACTCTAATATGTCTTTTTAACAACAGTAAGAACTATAAGCCTTAAGGATTACTTTCTTTGGAGAAACAGGATGAACACAACACATCTTACTATTGTAAGTAATATCGATCAAGGATCATAAATCAGAAAGGTTGCTAGAAAGGTAATGCTATTTCTTCTCTAATAACTCATTAACAACAACATTGGGTCACTGCGAGCATTTCCGTGACAGAAAAACAGACAGTATCATAAGTTTTCCTAAATCAAAAATTCAGATAAGCCTGTGTTTATGCCTGCATGAAGATTACGCCTTGAGTAAATCCACGCAAAGGGGAATAAGCGAATTGCGAGTCATTTTGAAGCACAATTTCTGTTATTGACTCGAACTGAGCAGTTTTTCGCAAATTTCACTTTAAGTTGCTTAGAATACAGCGAATCGGTCAATTAAAGATAAAGCTCGGTAAAAATTCACATTCAAACCTGTAATTTTTTGCAAGTAGATTCCAGGAAGCCTCGCTTAAACATTTCGGAGAAATTCGCCGTGAACGCACGTCTCTCCGCCACCATCTGTCGTCGAAGAGAGCTTTTTTCGCTATTAACTAACTGAAGCTGTCCCTAGAACTTGTTCTTTGGATTTCTGAGAACGGCACACTGCAATCTTGGATCAGTTCTATTGCCCGATACGCCTTACGCGCCTTGCATTTGATTAAAACAAAATTTGATTGACTGAGGCGATTTTGTGGTGGACAAATTTCTGAGGCTTGTTTCTGAACGCATGGAATACTAATCACGGAGTCAATTAATTTGTAATTAGCCACTTGAGCCAACATCTCCGATTAAGTAGTTAAGGCGTTAAACGTTCACACGCGCAAGCATTTAGATCGACTGGATTTGAAGACGTACAAAGGCTCCCTTTTACCACTGACGTAGCATTTTTCAGTAAAACACGCAAAATCGAAGTCTCACATTTTGAATAAGCGGTGGCGCAGAGAACGGATACCCCCTGCGCTTTTAAAGGCATAAGCTTTTTGGACGATGATAATGAGGGGAAACTTAATTCAAACAGAATGTTCTATTCAACACCGAAGCCTTTTATTTTGAAACAGTATTTACACTCAACTCACCGAAGGCTCTCCCTGGAAAGAATTCCCGCTGCTAGAGATCTGACTTATTACGATTTGTCTTGCTCTACTCTGAAAGAAAAAGAACGGCCATGAGGGGAAACTTAATTCAAACAGAATGTTCTATTCAACACCGAAGCCTTTTATTTTGAAACAGTTTTTACACTCAACTCACCGAAGGCTCTCCCTGGAAAGAATTCCCGCTGCGAGAGATCTGACTTATTCCGATTTGTCTTGCTCTACTCTGAAAGAAAAAGAACGGCAATGAGGGGAAACTTAATTCAAACAGAATGTTCTATTCAACACCGAAGCCTTTTATTTTGAAACAGTATTTACACTCAACTCACCGAAGGCTCTGATTTCATTGCGAAGTGAGAAGTTTCGTTTTGTCCAATTCGCGCCTTTTTCTGAAATGAATAAAAACTGTAAATAAATGAAATAATGCTCTAAATCACTCACTAAGAAGTAACATCGATCCCCAAGTCGAACACAACACATCACTACCACGTCTAAAAAACCACACCTGACGTTTTGAATATCGATCCCTAGTTCAGATCACGTGGATAATACTTAACCCTTGTACTCCCTAAGAGTGACTTTAAGAATTTACTCTGTCTAACGCCAGAAGAATTTACTCTGTCTAACGCCAGACGATTTTACTCGTCAAAGGGAGACCCCTTAGGGGTTAAAGGGTTAACTGAAATTCACTTACTTTTGCACTCTTGCCTTCCAGATCTTTCACAACATCTTCAAACAACTCACACTCTTCATCGACATCATCGGAAACGTCAGAATATTGCCCGATAGCTGCAGCCATGACTGAAATGAGATAAGGGACAAAAACGTACTGTGTAAGGCTACGAAAATTTCCTTTACAAGTGGTGGTTTTGGCTGAACCTTTCTTTAGCTACCCTGCCACACCCCTGTGGGATGGCACCGGGGACAAACGAGCGACTTCTTCTGCAAATTTTCCAATCGCATTGCAAGTAGCATTCCGTAGACACAATTCATATATCAGTCTACTCGACCAAGACGTTATTGCGATCTGGCCAACTAATTATACGGATTCTTGAATTTGGGTCTAAACTGCATAAGTCTTCTCAGAAACAGCGGAGTAAACTTCCGAGCGGTCCAATTAAACGCTTAACCCTATCACACCCGAAAGTTTCACTTTATTGTGAAACTACTGAGCAGTCCGATTAAACGATTAATCGATTGGTGTGTACCAAACTGTACATCAATAGGCTGAAGCATTAAATTCCCGGGTAGAACAATTGTGAAAACTCACTTAGCGAGAAGAGAAACTACAAAATTCTACGAGCACTTTGTCGTTCTCGTAATCAGGATTGCGTGGACTTCGCTGTACTCTACTGTAAAACTTCCGAGCGGTTCAATTTAACGCTTAACCCTATCACTCCTGAACGTGACTTTATAGATTTTACTCTGTTTAACGCCAGACAATTTTGCTCGTCAAGCAAGATCCCCTGGGAGTGAAAGGGTTAAAACACTATCTCCCTTAACCCTTTCACTCCAAATAGTGACTTAAAAGATTTTACTCTTTCTAACGCCAGACGATTTTACTTGTCAAAGGAAGACCCATTGGGAGTGAAAGGGTTAATCGATTGGTGTATACCAATACACCAATGGAATACAACATTAAATTCCCAGGTAAAACAATTGTCAAAGCACACTTTAGTGATCGTAGAGAACCTGCAAAATTCTATGAGAACTTTAAAGAGGCTTTAAAGCGAATACCCACTCACCTGAGCAAGAGACCTGTTCCTAACGAAATCTAAAAGCACACTAAATTAAGAGTGCACTTTTAACACATAATTAGTGCTCGTTTTTATTGACAGCTTCCAAATGAACAGCTGGGACCTACCAAAAGCACATCTGTCTTAGAGAAATCGAACCTAAGAAACAAAAAGCAAAAAGATACTTCCAATAGATTGTCCTTCCCACCAAAACACACGGAACGCCGCATAAACAACATTGTTTGCCTATGCTTACTTCGTTAAAAAGCACAACAGGCGGACGGTTAAAAAAAAATAGACTTGAGAGGATACTCACTTACCAGTTAATTGCCCCTCACCTCACACAGTGCCGACTTCCGGGCGCCACTTGTAGTTATCTTTGAAAACACGGATGTCGTCGGTGAGGGTAAAACGAGGAATGAGTTTGCGGAATGGCATGTGGCATGACTTGCGGAATCGCATAATTATGCGGAATGTAATGTAAGCAGAATGGCGCGAAAAAATTAATTCAACTGAAGGAGTTAATTATTCAACAGCCAAACGCAAGCTATCGGTAGCTGCCGATCTCGGTCACAACAATTAACTACTCTCCACCGGGCTTGCTTTCGTATAAACATTACACTTATGAACTCTTGAGGAGATTAAATTTGCCTTGAGTTTTGCTTTCATATGATTAGCCTGTTCGCGAATGATATTTGCAGCATATTTGTGAAGCTACGCACGAAAGTATCGAGCGAGCTTTTGCCATGTTGTCAATTTCACAGTGTAGGTCAAACTCTTTTGGCAGTTTTGAAATGGATTAAATTAATTTTTATTTTTCCGGAGTCGATTGTAAACGATTTAGGAACGGAATCTCGCAGAGGCTTATTGTGGTTTTCAGAGGTTTACAAGAGTCTCAAATCGGTCAAGCTGCTTTTGTTGTTATGATATGAATAACTGAACTCTCGAAGACCGAGCGACAAACGAGGAAAATATTATAATCAGTTGCGAACTGACTAATCCTATAAACGCAAACTCAAGACAAATCACTTCAAGCGGGTTCATTTGTAAAATATTTATAACAAGTCTGTCAAAGCACAAGTCCCGTGTAGAGCAGTGCTCTACACTGAAAAATTTCTCGGTCAAATCCAATTTGTTTTCAACATTTTAATTTGTTGCCACCGAGATCAGCAACTAGCTTGCGATTATTCACTACAGATGTGTTAGGCTGGCAGACGCGATTAATAATCGCGAGCTCCAAAACGCAAGATCAAGGTTATTAACCATAAAATTATTATCTAGAGAAGGGGCTAGTTGTTGATCTTGGTAACAACCATTTGCTGAAAACAAATTGGAGTTGACCGAGAAATTTTATAACATCTGGTACCTAGGGTACTCGATCTTCGATGAGGCGACTCTTGAACGCGAGCACGGTGAGTTCAGTTATTCCTTTCATGACAACAGGCGACCGATGTGAGACTCTTGTAAAACTCTGAAAACCGTAACTTGAATAAGCCTCTACGAGACTCCGTTACTAAATCTCTTACAATCAACCCCGGAAAAATAAAAGATTTTATTTAATCCATTTGAAAACAGTGAAAGAGTTTGACCTACACTGTGAAATTGACAAGATGGCAAAAGCTCGCTTGTCTCGCAGCCGCGAACGATGCGCACAATATTATTCCCGAACAGACTAATCCTATGAAAGCAAAACTCAAGGTAAAATTTAATGACCTCAAGAGTTCATAAGAAAGCAAGCACAGTGAAGAGTAGTCGTGACCGAGATCGATAGCTACCTTGCGATTATTCTCTGCCTTTGGGTGGGCTGTAGAATAATTAACTCTTTGAGCTGAATTAATTTCTTCGCGCCATTTTGCATATGTTACATTCCGCATAATTATGCGGTTCCGCAAAGTCATGCCACATGCCATTCCGCAAACTCATTCCATCTTTTACCCTCACCGGGATGTCGTAAGTTGTTAAACAAACATATAATAATTCCGTTGTCCTTTTAAAAAACACACCAGGTTCCTGTCGACAATCTTGACAGCTTTCAGAGCAAAGCAGGGGAAATGGTAGTTTCAAAGCTACAAAAGGCTGGCCATTTGATCCAATTTTAGTGACTGCAAGTTAAATTTTGTAAAACTGACCTAGAAAGGCAAAGATAGAGAAATACAAAGTCGTTGGCTAGAACAGAACGACAACAACAACAGCTTATTTGCAATCCCATCAGTGGTATGGTATGTCACCTGATAGTCGAAATAAAATCAATTCCAAGGTTGAGCAACAGAACAATTTATCTCCTTACGTAGCATTGAATAACCTTCATAGAGCCACTTTTTTTTCTGTAAACAAGGAGATTTAAGTTTTAACTAGAACTGCGAATTCTTGTCGTAACTGCAATAGAAAGAGAGTACCCACGCCGATATGGGTATGGCATCGTACCAACAATCTACTAGTTAAAAAGACAAAGCTGCAGATTTAATTTTCCTTCTAATACCTTTGAATTACCTGTCCCCCAATTTTAACCACTCCCTGAGTAAATAGATGTCTTTCGAAGACCGATTGCTTATCAACGAGTTTTGTTTTGCTTTTGTTTTACGACTCTGTTAGTTTGCGGCTTTTTTATCGGAATGCAAGAAACGAAGCGAGCGAGTGTAAATGTGGATGACTGCTGCTGAGGTCACCTGATCTCTAACTAGTCAAAGAACACAGGGGGGTGAGTCACCACGTTTCTATTTGCTGACATTTAATAAAATATTTAACAGCCTGGGCTGAGTTGTTCGAAGCATTGTTAGCGCTAACTATTGGTTAAGATGTATTAAAACCTATAGGCTGTCATGGTATTTAACCCTGGGAATAGTGAGTTGGTTGGTATTTTTAAAAACGCATTATATCGTTTAAAGTAGTTTTATCGAAGAACAATGGGACTTGTAGTTTTAGCACTAGCGATTTATCTACGTAACGTCTAACGTAACGTTAGGTAGCTACACGAACAAACAATGTTTGACCAAACACTAGACAAAGTGAGTCCACGGAACGATTTTTGCGTATTATCGCTGAAAGTTCGACGTTACTGAGGTTCATTTGGTTCTTTTTACCAGCTGTACACCCTTTGTTAGTTGGGGTGGCTAACTGATCAAACATTTGTTCGTAATGCGAAATGTTGCATGAAAATGTTTGATGTATATCAAAAATGGAAAATCATTTAAATGCAATGTTGAGAGAGGCGGCTAAACGGTCTTGAAAACATGCTCCTCAAACACGATGCTGGGTGAAAATGTTTGATCGTTTAGCCGGAGCGAGCTTTAACGGCCGTACACGATTCGTTTGTGGGGTGCTAAACGATCAAACATTTTTTCCGGCGTAACGCGAAATGTTGAATGAAAATGTTTGATATTGAACATTATTTAAATGAAATGTCGAGAGAGGCGACTAAACAGTCAAACATGCTCGTCCAACACGATGTTGGTTTAATCGTTTTCATCGTGACGGTATTAAAGTTAGTAGTCCAGTCAGAAAACGGGTTTTGCTGGGAATATTGCTGTTTTTCTTGGTGGGTGAGGGAGGGGGATTTCTAGGCCTGAAAGAGGTTCCCAGCAAGTTAACTCTTTCGAACACTGTCCTCAGATATAAGATAAAAAGAGGTATTAAAATTATTCCGAGATGGAGCGGCGCCGCTGCGGGGAGGGGTAGGGAAATTGTACTCTTTTCCTGACACTGGCCACGTTCTTCAAAGCGAGATTTATGGCCACGTTTTTGGAATTTTAAAAAAGTGTTCATATATCTCATTTTGAAACTCAGCCGTGTATCCGTGGTATCCAAAATGCGCGGCTCTGCGGCTCGGCCTGAACACCAGATAGAGAGAGCATATTTCAAGTATATTTCACGGCGGCGCGAATATATGAATATTTGAATATATAGGCAGGGAAATTCCAATTCTCCCGGGAAATTTTCGGGCTCCAGATGTTTTCTGAAGTTTTGAGAAACCCAGACTAATGGATTAGAGGATTTGGTTTTATTTATAGAGGTGATGAGGTACAATGAAATAAAATGAGATAAGACCAACTTTACTTAGCAGGGTGTCAATGCTAACACGCGGCTTTTCTGTTCTCTGTTTCCTGTACTAAACTGTCCAATAACGTGGCTGACTTCTTCATTCACACTTTTCCTTAACAGCGTACATATAGACGCCTCCGTGAACGTTTCTGCAATCCTGAATTTCATCCAATGGGTTTAGAATGGTGAGTGGCTCTTTTGCCTGGAAATAATCAGTTCTTTCTGAATCACGAATACCAGGTTTTGCTCTTTCAGACAGGTTAACAGTGTGAAGTTTCAGTTCTCTCTGATAATATAATAACATCTTTTGTTCTCCCACGCAGTGAAACAGTGAGGAAACCATCGAACATGTTGAACGATGCAAGTACAAACGATGAACGATGTAAGTGCAAAGTACGAAGGCGTTGTTCAAGAGCGATTCTGTTAAGCCACACTCATACTTATTTTGCTTCTATTTTTCAGGAATGATTTATAAATTGTTATCTGGTGATTACTGGTTCTGGTCTTTCTGTGTTAATACGACTACTTTCTAACATGGTAAGTACAATCCTTCGTCTCTCTATTTTGTTAATGAGTGAATCACGAATCGCCATATTGGCGCAACTGTCATTTTACTTTGGTCACTGAGATGGCTGCCGCAATAAAAGTCCATAGAAGAATTAAACCAAATCATGCGTTTTAGCATTACTAATTTGTCTTTAAAATTGTTGAGATTGCACTTCTACATAACAAAAGTAAAGTGAACGTGGGAATTCGTGCACTTCGGTCTGCCCTTTGGAATTTTTGACGACTGAGCTACGCGAAGCAAAAACAGGGCGTTCCCCCTTGTATTTTTTGTTTTCTAAACTGGAGGGAAGGGAAATAACTCCATACGATGTTATTTTTCTATCTTGGCATAAAAATTAAACGTATTTTTCTATTGCAGTGAAAACTGCATGCTCAGGACGGCCGCCACGAATTACTCGGAAGTATCTCAGCCGTTAACTGGACATGTGAGTGAGTTTCATACACCTTTATAGTCATTTAATAACTTGCGTGCCCAATCGCTGTACTTTTCAATTTTTTTTTCAAAACCGCGATCTTTCCACTGAAATAAGAATTGGCTGACTAACAATAAAGCCAAATACCGTATATACAGTATGGGGGGGGGGGGGCGTTTAAAACTGTCTGGTGAATGTTGCTTGGACGTGATTTCCGGTGAAAAACCTGCGGCAATGCTTTGTTGTAAGTTAATTAGTTTTGCACTCTTCCACTAGCTGAACGAAAAAGCCTTCAAAAGGTAGCCGCGGTTGTTAAAATATGATTCGCGTGCTTCATGGATTGAGTTAATCAACCCTGACGGAATCTGGTAGGCCAGGGTTTGACAATGTCGTTAAGGGTTTAGGGTTGGGTTCAAACCTTCAGAGGAAAAGAAAACCGTGTGACAATGCTTTGTTTAAAGTAAGTAGTTTTGTATCTTTGACCAGCTGAACGCAAAATGAAGTGTTGTTATTGTGGTCGAGAACTCTATTTGCCGTAAAACATGATTTGAGGCTCGCAGTCGAAGCCTCGAAGGATTTTCGGAGAGAAGGTACGTGGACATGTGTGCAACGCGAGCTAAAACCAAAAACGGGGTAATTAGCGAATTGCCACGTTCGAAACTGAAACCACAAATATTTTTTCCACAAAATGAGCGATTTTAGCTTTAAAGAGAACCAAAACTTTTGTTTATAGCGTATACCTTACACAATATCTAGAACTCCAACTCATTTTGAATTTCTTTTTCAAAGACAAGTTAAAACTTTTTGCGTGTTACCAAGTCTCATAAAGCGTGTCGAAATTGGCATTTGACAACAAGACAAATGGCGAATTACGGCGATCGAATTTTTCGCTTTCTTTATCAATTACTGCAACAAAAATTATTTATTTCCATAACATGGGCGATTTCAGCCTTAAGGGAAACTGAAAATGTTGTTTCTAGTGTTAATATAAATAAAGTTACGAGATTTAAGACCGGCGCGTCATGTAATTTTGCGGGCTGATAGCGCCAATTCTATCTCTTCGGAAGGGGAGATATTAAAATCTCGTTCAACGTTTGCTAATAGATATGGATTTGGATGTCCATTTTTCATCTTCCCATAATGAGTACAGTTTAAATCAAAGTGCTCTTAGAGCCAGCTCCTTCATGTAATGGGCAATGACTTATTTTTAAAAAAGTAATTCATGTAATGGGCAATATTTACATTGCTTTGGGTTGAAATACTGCATATCCAGAATATTTGGTAAGCTAGCAGTAATCAGAGATCATTGGAGTGCATTCGTTGTCAATCCAATCCCCACACTGTACAGAAAGAGCAACCATTGTATTTCATTTGTGCATTATTAAGCATGGAAATTGTACACATTGGGAGGTGCGGTGGCCTAATAGCTTGTGTCTTTGACTCCAGATTGAGCAGTCCTGGTTCAAGCCCTGACCAGGGCAGTACGTTGTGTTCTTGGGAGGGCACTTTACTTACTTTCACAGTGCCTCTCTCTACCCAAGTGTATAAATTAGTACTGGCAAATTTAATGCTGGGGGTATCCCTGCAATGGAGTAGCATCCCATCTGAGGGAGAGTAGGAATTTTTGGAGTTGCTTCATGCTAAGGATACCGTGATAAGCTCTGGCCTTATAGGCCACTTGGTTTGTATGCAGACTTAATTATACCTTTTTAGAGATATCCAATGAAATAATTAGTAGTTACATTAAATTGTGTTCCTGTAGAACAGCTGAGAGTCACAGAAAAAAAATCTATGTATAACCCCTATGGGGACAGTTTGAGCTTGGTCCTCTTCAGTTTTGTTACTCTTGTAAGTTTATATCATTTATTTCTACTGTAATTAATTTTTAATACTTTCAATTTAACAAATTGACCGCATTTTTTATGCATCTGTCCTGTTATTGATCATGAATTTCATCACAACATTGTCAAAGTAGCTGTGGATCCACGAGGCAATAGCAGAGTGGATCCAGAGACTACTTTGACAATGTTATTACAAAATTCATTGCCAATAGCAGGACAGACGCATGAAAAACTGCCGTCAATTTGTTTTTTACAATAACAAATCATCAAATTGTCCGCTCTCGGCCCTTGTTTTAACAATGTTACGTCATAAATTCATGTGTCTGTCCGCATATTGACAATAAAAATTAGCTAATGAGGGCGCGAGAATTTCGTAGTTATTGTAAAAATAAAATATGGATGTGAACAAAATGAACGTTTTTAATTTTCAATGTTCTCAAGATGACATGGAGTAAAGATGGATAAGCAGATTGCTGTTCAGTATCTAATAACAGTGTTCTTTCAGTAGTTTTTAAACGAGAACAAAATTTACCACTAACTTCATGAACAATTTTGAACAAACGTAGAAACTTAAACTTTGCCCATAACTAGTGTCAGTTCAGACTGGACTTACATGTTTTTTTCTAAAACTGAAAAGTTGTTTGTTTTTATATGTTTCTTCTTGTTCAGTGTTTGCATCCATGTCTTCCACCTTCTTAGATTCAATTGTGTCACCTTGTTTACAAGTATGTAGGTCACATTCTTTATCTAAGAAAGGGTTTTTTTTTTTCAATCATCTGACACGAGAGCTTTAAAGAACAAAATTAATGCTATAAACACAAGGTGGATATTCACTCACCAAACGTAACCTAACAAACAAAAGGAACTTTTAAATGTATTACCTGTACATTCTCAACATATCGGATGCATCGCCACATGAACAAGCAGATTACTGTGACTAAACGTAAACAAAACTTATACTACCAAGCTTAACTTGATAAGCAATTTTGAACAAAAGCGGAAACTTTGCCCAAACTTGTCAGTTCTGTCTTGACTTACACAGTGTTCACATTGTTTTCCAAAACAGTGAAGTACTTTGTTTTTCTTTTAATCAGTTTCCTCTTCCTGATTCAGTGTTTGACGCCACTTCTGCTACCTTCATAGATTCAATTGTTTTATCTTGTTTACAAACTTTAAAGGTTATATCCTTTATCAAAAGAAGGGTTTCCTCAATCATCTGACACGAGAGCTTCCTGACATCGGTCTCCACGATACTATAACCATCCGTTGTTGAAATGGACTCGAACATGGCGTTGAGAGCTGCATGAGAGCAATAAAACCGGCCAATGTTTTCTGCACCCTGCATAATAACTATATTTGCAGATACAGTAGAAGACATGCTCTCTTTGAGCATGCTTAGGCTGCACGAAGAACATTTCATAAACTCTGAGTTGTCAGCAGCATCATTATTTCGAATACGGCCTTTGTAATTAATGCAAATGTACAGTTTGTTTACGTCAGTTGCTAAAATTTTCCCATCGATGGCTTCAAGTCAAGCTGTTCAAGTTCTTTCTCTTTTGGTTTCAATTCCTCTGCGGCTGTTGAACTTTCACTGGAAACCACAATTTGCTCGCTGCAAATGGTAATTTGCGAGTCCTTGGTGGCATTAAGGTACTTCTTCTTGAATAATAAAGCAATGATTTAGGTATACTCACCAGTAATACAGTATGGTGCTTTCCCGATATGGCCGCCTCGATATGCTACCTTGCACGTGGAAGCGTGTGCAAAAAATTCCCTTTAGGGTCCCCTGGGCGCGAATATTTCGGCTTCTCGACATCGAAGTTTATTTGGACTTTGTTAAGCCGAAGCGGGGAGGGGTAGTGAGGACACTTTCACTTCCGTCTACGGTCCACAATTTCCGTCCACAAATTTTTGTCCACAAATTTCCGTCTACGGTCCACAACTTCCGTCGACAGCATACCCTCACGATACTCATTCATTGCTTGCGCATGTGCGCGCATGAATGAGCTAAAAACATGTAGAACCGAGAATTATTTTAAATTTCTTTTTCAAAGGCGGGTTAAAAATTTTTGTGTGTCACCAAGACTCTTAATGACGGATTACTGCAACAATTATTTTTTTCTATAAAGTGGGCAAGTTCAGTTTTAAAGAGAGCCTAAAATTATGTTTCTTTAGTTAATGTACATAAAGTTGTTATGGCCGTGTTAACTGGTTGAGTTTAAACAACCCTGACAGAATCCGGTAGGCGAGGGTTTGTCAATTTCAGGGTTGGGTTCAAACCAACCTTCTGAGTTTAAGGGTTTGTTAGGGTTATGATTAGGACTAGGAGTTTGCCAATACTATGTAGGGTTCAGCCTTGGACAGAATATAGGGGTGCTAAGGCTTTCGGAAGCTCAAAAAACTGCCTATCTGGCCGGGTTTACGGAGACAGAACCGGGAAAACTTAAACGGGCTGCAGGAAAAAGTTACAGGAAGGCAGTCAAAGTATAAGTCTACCCAATAGATATCGTTGCAATTCAATGGCGATTACAAACTCAGAACACCGAAACTCGACATCCATCAGTAGGTCTTTATACGCGCGCTCTGATTGGTCAGTCAGCTATGGTTTTGTTCCAGTAAAGTCATGGAAATTTCTCGCGTCTTCTGGATTATTATATAAAAGTAAAATATACCACAAGTTTCTATAGTTTATAGGCATGATAAACCACTTGGGATGTTGGAAGAACACTCAAAGAATCCGTAAATCTACCGCCCGCGGCTCGTGATTTACGAATTCTCCGAGTGTTCTTCCAACATCCCGCGTGGTTTATCAGCCTCTAAACCATAGAAACTTATGGTATATTACTTAAATAAGATATAACTCGGCCTGTAAATAAACTGCATTTCAATAATCTCCTTTTCACTGCAAAGATTTTGATTTCATGAAAGCCTACTTAACGGCTTTGGGTGCGTAAGGTACTTAACAACTATTATTTTTTTCTTTTTGTCACCAGATATCTACAGAAAAAATATGGCTGGAATGATGTCGTTGCTTTGGCGAGATCCTATGTTGTATGAAGTGCTCAGGGAAATTGGTTTGTTGCCGGAACTGTATGAAGAATTCCTTGTGAGCAATGAGAGGACGGTCGTTTCCTTGCCGCTGAGGAAGTTTTCTCGTTCGTTGTCATTGGAATTTTTCTCGTATACGAGTGAATTTTACTGCGCATTCCTCCGCCACAGCCTTCCAGTGCGTAACTGCAGTCTTTGCTTAGAACGGCATTGCCAAAATTACCAGTGTCTACCAGAGATGTTCGAGACAGGAGCTATCGATATACTATTTGACATGCTGGAATGGAAACGAAGTTACCTGTCCTTCGATGACGACCTAGTGTCAGTCGTGAGACTCTGTGGCTATTTACTTATAAAACCAACTATCGTACACGCGTTTCTTGTAAACTTG
This sequence comes from Pachyseris speciosa, assembly GCA_016490735.1. Taxonomy (NCBI): domain Eukaryota; kingdom Metazoa; phylum Cnidaria; class Anthozoa; order Scleractinia; family Pachyseridae; genus Pachyseris; species Pachyseris speciosa. The sequence continues at coordinate 72,623 of JAEMWC010000547.1, read as the reverse complement.
CTTTCCCTCAGCGAAGTTCGCAACTCCAAACGCGGACCAGCGTTTGCGTACGAGCTATACAAGAATGGATTCCTCGAAACCGCCGAGTATTTTTCGCAAGGTGTCGCTCATTTTTGCTTTTACAACGTTTTGAAACAGAATGGCAGTTATCGCAAGGCAAAACGAACGGTTCGCAGTTACCAGAGATACAGAGAATTCGCACCTACATACACCTACCCTTCAGGCAAGGTTAAATTTTCAAGAGTCAGAGCTGCTTTTTTTTGGTACTACTATGACACTCCTAAAAAAGATTATGATGAATACCCGGCGACGAGTTGGTGGTAAGAATTGAATGGGAGCCTGGAATAAATTCCTCAAGTGACTCCTGATTAACTGTTAGACTCTTCTTGCAACTTACCTTGAATAGGCTTCTGAATGAAAGGGGCAATTGGACATTAGATAAGGGATCATTTACTGTAGGGCGTTTTTTTCATGCACCCATTCAATTAATCTACCTTAAGCGTTAAGCAGGATGCTATTCATCAACTATAGTGACGTCTGCTAGCTGTCCTAAAGTTTGATCAACAGCGTTCAACTTGCTAAAAAGTTTATTTAGGAAAAAGCAATGTTTCGGTTTCAGATCACGAGGTTGTGTTTTTACTTTTAACAGCATTAATCTACTTAATGGTGAGTGGCGTGCTGTACAACACCTTAGCGATGTTTGCAATCCGTCTTAAGGTTGAAGGACAGCATTCAGCTTGTTGGAAAGTCTATTTGGCAAGAATAAATCTCTCGGTTTTAAATAAGTTCCTAGCGGCTTGTTTTGTTGAGACGCAAGGATATGACGTACGCGTTTTACTTTTACAACAGATTATGATTAATTTTCAGGGACGGGCTGGTGATAATAATTGAACGGATGCCTGGAATAAATTCCTCAAGTGACTCCTGATTAACTCCTAAATTCTCCTTTTAACTTGCCTTGAATGGGATTGTGAAAGGGAGAATTGTACATTAGATAAGGGGTCAATTGAGGCGTTTTTTCATGCACCCCTTCAATTAATCTACCCGTACATGGCGGCTTGTTTTAAACTAGTTAATGTTTGTTTTGTTAAGAAGCAACGACATAACGTGTGCATTTCGCTTTGTTATAAACACCAGTCGTAAGGGCGTTGGTGGTAGTTTAAGGAACTGAACTCTCTTATAAAAAGCTTAGTTTATCAAATTAGTAAGCGGTTGTTGTTGCTGACAGATTTGTAGTGTCTTAGAATCTTTAGTAATCCTTTCTTCCTCCTTTTCCCGCCTTGGACGAAAGACTTCCCATTTATAACTGAAAAACCTTACATCGCGGCTTTAGAAGGTCACTATTCGCGGTAAATAAAAGGGTAAATAAAAGGGGTACGGTAATTCTTGTTATATTATATTGTTCAATTTGTGAGGAAGTAATTTTTCCATATGCGACGGGCAATTGTAACACGAAGAGCGGGTAGATTTCAAATGATTATCGGAGGGGGAAGAAATGAATATTATTTGATGACGAGTTTCTTCCAAGACACAATGAAAAAGTTTGCCTAATATTTAAGTTGGTCATAACGGATTTGGTTTTGTATGCAGATACCGTATTTCCTCCAATAAGCGCCTGGGCGCTTATTTAACACTTCGACCAAACCGAACTGTAAATTTATTTTGGTTAATACACATAAGAGAACTCTGTAATACGAAAAAATGTATCAAATCAGCCTTCCTTTCGGCAATAGTAGTGTTATATATTTTTTTCGATTTCAGTTGCACTCACGTGCGTATTGGTAAACAAGATGCTAGGACAAATTGAACAGATATTTCGGGCACCTGTAGATACAAATCTTTAATACTCTTCGGTAAGTTCCTGACCAGTTTAATGCAGAATGACAAATCTACACATGAACCCAGTTTACTTCCAGTATTAAAAAAAGACAAAAACAAAACAACTCCGTTCATTCGTTGAGAGTTTCTCTTTGCACGCAAGTGACATCCAGGAAAAGTGTTAAACTTAAGCTTAAATATTTGGTAAAATTGATGGATCTGTTTTGTCAAAGCATGCAAAAGATTTTCAAAACTTTTACCCCTTTGTTTCTTTAAGTTTCACCCGCATTCGTTGCGGGTTGTCCACCACAGATAGTTTGTACATTCAAGCTTGTTACTGTTGTTAAACAGCAAATATATGTTCTCTCCAGTGATAATAGAGAGCCTACGTTTGCGATTACAGTCATGCGTAAACGTATCAGTCACCAGTCCCTTCGGTAGCGGTTTTCTAACGAACTTTCTCGTTTAAAAAAAAAACTCTAAAAATGGAGGAATCATCAACAGGAGATTACGTTAGGATTTCTAAACAGTTGATCGCCAAGCTGCTAAGAGCAGAAAATGGTTTATCTGCTGTTGTTAATTTACCGCCAACTTTCAGACCCGCGATAGAGAATTGTACCTCAACAATACGGCAAATAGCTGTACAAGCGGGGTTCAGGATTGGACAATCCACTAGTTCATCGGCCGATGAACAATTACCTGTTGCCGTTTCGGTCAGTCAAGGTATGGCCACGATGACTTAAAAGGCCGGTTAATGTTCAGATAAACCAGAGAAATAATATTTTCTGTAGATAAATAAACCAGACGAATGATAGTTCAGTTTTATTGACTTACAGTACTCGTTTTAAGGAAATAAGCTTACTTGTTGTCCTGGAATGTGTCGTTCAATGTAGGGTAAGATACATTGTGCTTGAAAATTTGATCATTATGCTTTTGATCGTCACCCTCAAAACAACAGGATTGTGCCTAAAATTATGCTCGAGAAGTAGCATTATGCTCGTCTCATCTTTGTTATATTTGATGCCCTTTCCCATCCAGCCGGCAGACAAAAAATGTCTCCATATCCATTAGTCAGAACCACATTTATGTATTGAATCAATTACAACTTTACAAGCAATAAACAAATACTGCTCAAAATCACTCAAAATGTCTTATTTCAATGCAACTCTCTATCTTCAGGATACTTTCTGATCAGTTCGCTACTGGGCACAGAAACTTGAATCTATATCAATCTCTTATTAAATTGAAATTATGGAAATATCAATTTCTGATTATTAGTCTTCTCTTTATGCTGAAAATTATGCCCAAATTATATATTTATTTTTAAAAAAGCATGATGTCTTCCATTTACCTTGAGTTACACACTTCCTCCAATAAAACTCACTTTGAGTGGGTTCTGGCCTATCTGCAAGTTGCTCGGCACCATTTTGTTGCTGTGAAAGCGGGAACTGGGACCGACGCAATCTTTACTTCCAGTGTGCCAAATCCTCTATGGACTCTATGGGACGAACGACGCAACATCCAATTGCAGTAACCACCCACCCAGAGGAATGAAAATAGAGTGAACCATGGACGGAACTTGAAAATAATCAATCTTGGAGACCAAACAAGTCATGACTCTGTTTATGTTCCCAAATACAACTAAAAATATGCCAATTATGCCAGCAGCTACTGCTACTTTTGTTCCAAATTATGTCAAGATTATGAATCGATAAGGCCTACACTACCTAATTTATTTTTATTTCATTACCACCAGTCATTTAAAAACCTCAGTTATGGCATATTGTTAACAGTAACAATCACGATATAATTGTTTTATTATAGGACGAAGTGATGGGAATGATGGAGAAAATGACGGCAATGATAACGATCATGATGGTGATGGTGATGATGATGATGGTGATGGTGATGGTGATGGTGATGGTGATGGCGATCATGACGACGACGATGATGATGATGATAACGGCACAGAGGCTGGAGTTTCTTCCGTCCTGGGTGAACAATGCGGACGCAAAAGGAGGCTTGTTAGGCGACGGACTCGAAGGGTTACCAGTAAATTGAGCGGATTGAGAGGACGAAATGCCCCAAGACCAATCCCCAACAGCCAACAACCCGCTTCACCTGAAGATCGTCCTGAAAACGCAGATCAAGGCACTACCGGTGGTGCAAATAGAGACTTGAAGTATCTGTTAGGACAGCTTCGTGCTTGCACGGATGAGTCAGAAAAGGCAAGGACTTTGCTCCAGTATTACAGCGCTTGTAGTTTTAACGCTGAGGAGGCACCTGATGGAATAATAAGATTCTCAGACGATGAAGCTGTTCAGCTGTCTCGATATGTAGCTGAGGTGAACCGCAGAAATGATGACGAAGACTTGCCGGAGGAAACAAGGGTAAGACAAACTTGTAATATTTCTGTGTAAAAAAAATATATATATTGCAATATTCACAGGTTGTCCACTTACCGCCCAATGGACTCAAGGTGAAAGAAGAGAAATACTTGTTTCAAACATCAGTCTCGCAAACTTAAACATACAGTCTATTCTGTATTAAGCGGCCACCCTCGGGGAATGGCTTAGTGACCCTAATACAGTTTCCATAGAATTCACGTCAAACAAAATGAAAACGTCATTTTGTATCACGTTTGATCACTTAATGAAATTAGAAAACAAAGACTCGGGAAATTATTAGAATTTTGACAAAACGCAAGTGAAATCATTTCCTAATCTCACTAGTATACCATTTGATTACCGTTTAATATCATGAGTGACGAATTTATTCATGTTTATAAAATGCTTCATTTCAAAGTTGAGTCAACTCTTAAATCTTCGTAACTAAGTGAAGCACGATCGTCCGGGTGAGTATAGTCCTGAGAAGGACTTATTCGTTTTATACACGGCTCGTGTTGACACACCCCATAAGTGGTTGCTTATTACATGATAAATGTTTTGTATTCGGTTGAGCGGGGTAGCGAACTGTTTGTGATGACATTGACTGACGTTTCGAACACCTGAGCGGAAGTAATCATCAGAGTCAAGTGATTTGTGTAACGTCAGGAGATGGTATAAGTACTCTGGTCGTTCATCTGATTGGTCAACAAAGTCGTGATGGTATTGGTCGCCTGTCAGTTAAGTCGTGATGTTATTGGCCATAAAGACTGTAAACTGTGATTGCTGCGTTTCGATCCGTCTTTTGTTAGTCAAATTTCCGTAGGTGTATTGTCAGTTAAAGTCGGTTTGTCTATTGTTTGTCTGTTGTTGATATCGTCAATAAGTCGTTTGTAAGGTAGGAAACTGTTGGCCACGATTCAGTGGTGTCTGTTCGAAGTTAGTAAACCAACTTTCCAGTGCGATCCGTTGGTGGTAGTTAGTACAGTAGGTAATGCATTTAGCGGAGTCCCAGTCGATTGTGTGATTTGTCAGTAAATGGTGCTCAGCAATGTCATTTACGATTTTATCAAATCTTCTTTACATGATTGGCTATAATTAGTGATGAATAAACTGAAAACTCCGCTCGAGTAAAATAAACTCTATAGGTCAGTTACGTATTTGACTTCGCGATAAGACGCCGTTTCGAAGCATAAATTGTCGTCAACACTTTATTTTATGGCCGAAGGCAACTGGCCCAGAATAAATTCAAGCGAAAATGAACAAAGTTAAAACTTTAAGAGCTGGCAAAAACATCCGTAACATCTTTAAATCTGGGGTGCCATCTCGGCAGATATAGGAAACATTACCATACCAATTTTGCAATTTCGCATGTGAAATTAGAAATTGCCGTTAAAATTTACCGCCCCATGTATAAGGAATAATTTGTCACTCACGATACCAGGCCGGGAAGTAATTTTTGGAACTTTGACAAGTGACCGTTTAATACGGTACCACTTAAATACAGGTCCGACTGTACTTTGTTTCCTTATTTTACTTCTGTACATCAAATGTTTTGGCCGCACTGTTAGAAAACCCTCTGCTTTGAGAACACCCACCGCTGTTTAATCATCTTGTCCTTGAAGTTTGTCGTTGTAAGTATGGTGCAGTACAGAGAGCTGTCGAAACAAGAGATCTTTTCGTACGTATAATCCATTTTTGTTACGTTGTCTTGGTCGTCGTGATAGGCGAATCTCCTAATTATTGCAGACTGCACCCGTGTAAAGAAAATAAAGACTGGTTTCTGTTTGTATTGCTTTCGGTGAGAGCACTTCAGTTACGATTAAATAACATACAAGATATTTTCCCTTTCGTAGGTTGTCGTCAAGTTGCGCCTTGCCATCCAACAGAAATATCAGCTGACGTTACAACAGACGGGCGAAATGGGAAAACTGATTTGGGCAGCAATGAAAGCGTCACCACCTCAGGGAGAAGATGAAGAGGATGAGGAAGGCAATGCAGAAAATGCCAGACGTGATAAGCCCCGGATAACTGAAATCTTAGACGATAAGGTTAAAATTGGCGCATCGGCTTCCAGCTTGACCGATTTTATGTCTATGCATCGAAACCTGCAAGAGTTTCCAATTCTGGAATATTCGAATGAACCCGTCAGTCATCTTTGTAACAGGGACGTGCACAAGGTGTTGAAGACTGTGCCAGACGAAATACACAGGGAATGTCAAGTTGGAGACGAGATACACGACACATACCTACATCAGAGTGCGTACCAAGCTTCTATTCCAGAGAGAGGTCGTATGAACGTCTCAGCCCCCATTAACATTGCAACTGTTGTCGTGAATGACGGTGATGGGATTGTTCTCGGTGTAAACCCAGCCAGTAACGAAACGCCCTTGGAAAACGCAACGTACACGAGATTAAACCGTATTGACGCTCCAGAACTGTTTGCTGTTCACTATGTCAGGAATGCAGACACAGGCGAAGTCCTCGAACAATTTAAAGGTCATTATTCATTACTGGGGGTTCAGTTTTTCTTAGACTTGTTTGTGCGCAAAGGTACAGCACAGTTTTGCTACCAGCTGCCACGAGAGGGAAAGATGGAGCCGAAAGATCTCTATGGAAGACCCCTGAAGGAATTCTGGTTCGAGTTTTTGACAGCTCCTACAGAACGCGAGCTGGTAATCCTGGATGCAATAATCCAGAATTGTGATAGCCTCGAACCGGTAGAAAAGTCCATTTTAATGTCTTCCTTTGATCCCAGGCGTGCAAGTGAAGCAAGGCCCTTCTACCTCAAATTGGCAACTCTTAATCCCCCTTCTACCTCAGTCTGAATACCTTGCTCGTTGTCAGCGGACATTGCTATGTCTTTACAAGATATTGCCTTGATCAGCGAATGCTGAGACTTCAGAAGATAGCGAGAGAAAACCACATTGGACCTCTGTATTGTGGCTTGACAAGAAACCATGTCATTGGAATTGAAATCGACACCTCTGACGACGTAGTATTGTCACGGTTCGCTTCTGTCGATCTTGATCGGCTGCGTTTAGCAGGTTATCCTGAATGGGGTATGCAAGGAAATCGCCTATTTGGTACGCTTCCTTGGCACGAGAGGGCACTTAAAAGGCAGGTTTATTCGTTTACCAGAAGTAAGGCCAAACAGCACTTGCAAGAGCCTTACAACGCCAGCAGTCCGATCTATGGATGTTTTATTGAGCTTGACAGGTAATCTAACAACAATGAACCCAATTTACTTTCCTGAAATGAAAACAAGAAAGTCGTTTAGTCGATCCAACACAACTGAACACAATTTAATCCTACATGCTCTAACTAAATAAATAAAAATGTGGCGCCGGACTTAAACGCGATCAAGCCAACCCAAGCTTATTGTGAACTCGATTCCTGTTTAATTACTACTCAATTTTCAACGAGCGAGATGAAAACCCTGGCAAATGTTATTTCTGGATGAGCGTTAATTAACACATTATGTAATTATCCCCTTATTGCATTTCACAGGAGCAGCGAGAGACGACATTATTCCCCTTTATCTACGGCAGAAGGGCACCTTCAAGTACGAGGAAGCACTTGTGTTGGTATAGGTGGGCAATCAACCGGTGACGGCTTGTTTACTGTAAAGCCGATAGCTGCTAACACATTTATCTGCTCTTATGCCCCAACAGCCGTGGTTCGACGTCATAACGGTAGAAGATCTGGGGATTATGTAATTACAGTGGAGGGACCCGGATTCCCAGTCGATTTGGATGGCGAAGAAAACCAGTATGAAACAGGTATGGGTAGGATTTGTAATGACGGGTCATTCCCATTCTCCTTAGTAAGATCAAAGTTCGCCAGGTTGATAGATCAACGAGTTAACTGCGTGTTTGCAAAGCGAAGCGGGATATCTTAGCAAATGAGGAACTGTTACTTTGCTACACAGATGATGTCTCCTACTGGAAAGCAATTTTTTCTGAACAGCAGTTGGAACTCATCAAAGAAGCACTAAAGCAATGCCCTGCTACGCTCAGCGATGCTGAGGAAGCAATTCGCCAATTGTCAATTTAGTGGTGAAAGATCCCGTTGTCTTGTTTGTGTGGGTTATTGTCAGTATTTTGAGACATAAACAGAGCTGTGATGTTCTGTACACTGCCTGGAGATCTCTGGTTGAGATTTGGCAGAATTAAAGAGCTGTTTTGCTCTGGTTACACAACTGCCTGGAGATCTTGTTAAAGATTTGGCAGAAAGTTCTGTGAACCTCTCAGAACCCAATCAAGTGAAAAATCATTTGATCTCATATGACATCATTCAAAGTAAGGCATGCGCCTTTAATTCATGTACTTTGAAATGCCATAAGAGAACAAGCTTTTCAATTGACTCAATTTGTCTGTGTTTAATACTGACAGTTTTTAACTCCGCCAAAATGCTCATCCAATGGGCATTTTGACTGTCCCCAGCCAGATTAAAGGAGGAGGGAAAACTGTCAGTCTATAAAAAAGAGCTTAGGATTTAGGGATGTAGCATACCAGTACGAATAACTGAGTTAACTTGAATAATGTCATGTATTTGAACAACTAATGTGCTCTCAAGATGCTCTTTAGAAAACAAAAAGACATAACTCAGGGTCTTTAAATAATTGAGGAGATAGTGCTGCCTTTGTAATAACATCTGCAAATGGTTAGACTTTCTAGTCTTCTCGGATAAGGACGATAAACCGTAGGCCCCGTCTCACAATTCTTCATAATTGATTCTGTGGGACGTAAAAGAACCCACACACTGTTCGAAAAGAGTAGGGGACGTTTGCGGTGTGATGGTCTATCTCTCTCTGATGATTAAATGCTCGGAGATATTAGCTGCACAAGCTACTCTAAAATCCGAGGGTAAATAATGTGATGATGATGATGATGATGATGCAATGAAACGAATTAAAAGTGACTCCCAAGCTTTTCTTCATGTCAAAATAATGACAGTTTTATTGACATTAGACTTGCTTACCCTTGCTCCTGTTCTAACTACAAAGGCTCTCATCTGGATAGTTGTTATGTTCCTGTAGCAATAAATGTAAAAAATATATACAAGAAATTATATTATTTTAAGGAGTTTGACAAACATCTAAATCAAATAACAGTAGACCCAAGGCCAAGTGATTAGTTCTCTAAGGCAACTAGGAGAACTTGCCCACATTCTAGACTGGGACTAACTTATTGAACACAGTTCATGGAGCATTTAAAAAGTAATCAAAGAATACTGAAATGACTGAAAGAATGAAAACCTTATTTAATTGTCAAAGGATGATAGCAGTAAGGAGCATCTAGCCACTACTAACTTTAAATTTTGGTATTTAACAATTATTAAACTATTTGTTATCATTTAAATTTTTTCAGATTGCTTGTAAGTAAGTATTGAAAAGCCCTGTTTGAGAATACTTCATAAAATATGTACGTAATTTTTTTGTATGGCTTCCTTTGCAGAAATGGTATCAGTTCAGGGATTTTTTAAGTCAGAGTTTTTATAAATAATGATAGGATAAAACAAAATAACTGTAGGAATGTAAGCTTATTCTTATGTATTCCTTTATTAAGACTTTCTTGACCTCAAAGGAAATTTATTACAAACAACAGTAATAAAGTACAGGCCACATTCCACAGGTCACAGTTTTATTGATTGGTAACGAAGCCAAACAGTTTCTCCTCAATCTAAAACATAATTTTGGATAGTGATTTAGGGCTAGGAGACACTTTTGGGCTTCTTTATTTATCTGTAGCACGGTGACCTGTATGTCGACCTGTAGAATGTGCCCTGTACTTTAGCTCCGCCGCTGCAGAAGTCATGCTTAATCTTTAAAACTACGAAATGAGAATTACATAACTTACATTACCCACCTCACTTAACGTGGAAACACACTTCACTTTCTCTACTTTCTGGTGCTCAAGGAATCCCTGTTGGGCAGGTACAATTACCTCGATAATGACGAATTTGTGGTAAATATCGCACTTTCTACACTTGAATTAAAAATGCATTTGCATCCTATGGTACGAGCCGCCATCTTGAAAACAGAGATAATCATTCCCTCGAGTCCTGCTCCGTACTGCGCAGGCTTGACGAAACGATAGACTCTCGATTACTCTCGAGCACTCTCGATATTTATTTGGAGATAGTGCTCGAGATCCGATAGGTTTACGATTCTAATTGGCTATTTCAAACAATTCAAATGAACGGAAGTAAAACTCTCTTATGCGCTGAACCCTAAAAAAAAGCCGGAAGTCGAAGACGTACGAGGTTGCCTGGGAAGTAGTTTGGCAAGTTAACTCATGCGCAGAAAATTAGGCGGCAAATTTTCAACGTTCGAAGATGGAGTCAAAGTAAGCTTAAACTAATTTGTATTTTATATTGTTGGTGAGTTTTCTTTTATCTTAAGGTTAGGACTTTTTATTTCTCTTTAGGGAAAAGGAAAGCCCAGAAAGAGGTAAGCACTTTCTCCGCAATTATTTAAAGACCATGAGTGTTGCTGTATGTATGTATGCATGTATGCATGTCAAGAAAGCGACAATAATGTATGCAAAATTAGTATGAGGCACGAAAATGAAAACCTTTGACCAAGGAGTGACGGCCCCGCTTATTCCCCTGGTAGGGGATGCGAAGACCATGACTTCTAGCGAATTCCCCGCCTACCGGGGAACCAAAGTGGAGTGTAGCTGAAGTGATAGCCCCCGCAATCCCCCGTGTTAAAATAAAGTTATCAATCAATCAACCGTTAAGGCCCGAATAGGGGGAGGGGGGAGGGGGTGCGGGGGTTTCAAATGACTGGTGCATTAGAAGTATCTGTTGTTCGTGAATAAATCCTTGCGTCTTTTCTCCTACAGAAAATGAAGGGGAAAGAGAGACGGATAAGGATGGTTAGTTTTAAATTAAAATATGTTGTTTAAATTTTCAAATTTGGAGTGAAATTGATTTGAATTTTCGTTTCTCTAGAGGGCAACTCCAAAGACACCGTCGATATCGATGACGGAACGACTATTCATGGTAAGCTTCTGTTCTCTACACGCACATTGCCAAATTGAATCAAAGTTTATTAAGCTTAGAAGTATCTGTTGCTCGTGAATAAATTCTCGCTTTTTATGTTGTTGTTTAAAATTCAAATTTGTAATGGTGATAGGACTGAGTGAAGTACAATTCAGGGAGTAACAGGGCGAGTGATTTCAAATTGGCCGAACACGTAGCACGAGGCTGAATTGAATTCACGAGCACCATTACCCCAAATTGTACGTCACGAAGTCCAATTACCAATTAATTGTGTCAATAATAAAATGCGAGAAACTCAGGAATTGAAGATTTAACTGTGTAAGAGCACATGCACTTCTTTTACCTGAATAAAAGTCATTAGACCAGTTCATTTCGTCTGTGTTTATTTTCAATCTGGACTTGTCAACATGATCACTTAAGAATTTTCCTTGATTTTTTTTGGCTAGCATTAAGCCTTAGAAGTATCTGTTGTTCGTGAATAAATCCTTGCGTCTTTTTCTTTCCCCTACAGAAAATAAAAGGAAAAGACAGACGGATAAGGATGGTTCGTTTTAAATTAACATATGTTGTTGTTTAAAATTTCAAATTTGGAGTGAAATTGATTTGAATTTTCGTTTCTCTAGAGGGCAACTCCAAAGACACCGTCGATATCGATGACGGAACGACTATTCATGGTAAGCTTCTGTTCTCTACACGCACATTGCCAAATTGAATCAAAGTTTATTAAGCTTAGAAGTATCTGTTGTTCGTGAATAAATTCTCGCTTTTTATGTTGTTGTTTAAAATTCAAATTTGTAATGGTGATAGGACTGAGTGAAGTACAATTCAGGGAGTAACAGGGCGAGTGATTTCAATTGGCCGAACACGTAGCACGAGGCTGAATTGAATTCACGAGCACCATTACCCCAAATTGTACGTCACGAAGTCCAATTACCAATTAATTGTGTCAATAACAAAATGCGAGAAACTCAGGAATTGAAGATTTAACTGTGTAAGAGTACATACGCTTCTTTTACCTGAATAAAAGTCATTGGACCAGTTCATTTCGTCTTTGTTTATTTTCAATCTGGACTTGTCAACATGATCACTTAAGAATTTTCCATGATTTTTTTTGGCTAGCATTAAGCCTTAGAAGTATCTGTTGTTCGTGAATAAATCCTTGCGTCTTTTTCTTTCCCCTACAGAAAATAAAAGGAAAAGACAGACGAGTAAGGATGGTTCGTTTTAAATTAACATATGTTGTTGTTTAAAATTTCAAATTTGGAGTGAAATTGATTTGAATTTTCGTTTCTCTAGAGGACAACTCCAAAGACACCGTCGATATCGATGACGGAACGGCTATTCATGGTAAGCTTCTGCTCTCTACACGCACATTGCCAAATTGAAGCAAAGTTTATTAAGCTTAGAGGTATCTGTTGTTCGTGAATAAATTCTTGGGTCTTCTTCTTTCTCCGACAGGAAAAAAAAGGAAAAAAGTGACGGGTAAGGATGGTTCGTTTTAAATTAACTTATGTTATTGTTTAAAATTTCAAATTTGGAGTGAAATTGATTTGAATTTTCGTTTCTCTAGAAGAGACTCCCAAAGACAACGGTGACCCAAAGACCATTAATGGTAAGCTTAAATAAATAAATAAATAAATAAATAAAATGAAACGCTTAAACATTTTTGCAGTTTTCCTACGAAGTACTTAATATGTGTATTGAAACTATTTGCGATTGTCTAAGGCCTCGTATGATGAGGAGGAAATGGATTGCAACTTGAAAAAGTTAACTTTTATCAAGTTTCGTCATTGTTTCCCGGAAAAATCGCCATACAATAGTACTAATTCTTTCTCCGTCCAAGAAATAATTAGGAATCTTTGTTTTAGACGGCTCGATCGCGTAATAGAAAAAGTAGCTCCTCACGATTTGAACAACTTGTGACAAGAATTGCCGTGACAGTACCCATTTAAGCCACAAATAAGGGCTATTAAGAACCAATCATATTCGAGCATTTTGTTATGGACACAATTAGGAGTGAGTTGATTTCATTTTTTTCTCGTAGGCAGAACTTACGAAACCCACCGATTAATCTTCGACCGGTCTTGTTAGTTTCTGATGGACACTTGAAGCTCCCATACGCAGACACACTCGGGACAGTCAAGCTTACAACGATTAACCACTCTGAATTTTATTTCCAAATTACAGAATTATCATCACAGTTTCAATACAGTAAGTACATTAGCTATTAAATAATCTTTTAAAATGAAAAAAATTCAGGCACAGTTAAAGTAATAGGGAATTTAAGCGACGACGTCCGTAACGCGAACCAAAGCGTCATTTTAAAATAACAATTGACGCTGTTAAAAACTGCTTTGTGAGTATTTCAATTCTTTCAGCTTGTGCATCTTTGCGAACTATGCACGCACCTGCAGAGCCATTGTTTGGAATAATTTAAGTTATTGCTTTGCAGCGCTTCCATGGCGTCGTCATTGCTTTAACTTCCTACTACCGTTTCAAGTAAAGTAATTACAGTCTAAACTTGGGAATGAGTCAGAAAGGGATAATTGAGCTCTATGCTATGTAACTGAACTAAAGAAGACTGTCATGCAACAAGAAGCCACTAACTATAATTATTTCTACTTGATTTTCAGACTGTTGGTATTGTAAAGAAAGGGGGCACATACGAAGCGTGTGTCCCCAATTACAAAGCGACAGGGGGAGGGGAAGGGGAAGGGGAAGAGGAAGGGGAAGGGGAAACGGAAGGGGAAACGGTAGGGGAAACGGAAGGGGCAGGGAACTAGGAGGGTCCCTTGCCATAGGGAGGGGAGGGCTCACAATCAAGGGGGGCAGGTAAATTTTATTTTTAAGTAGGGGGGCGGGTAAATTTTATTTTTAAGTAAAGGAATTTCAGAGTCACGAGACAACGTTTGAAAGACATGTTTTTAGCCAACTCGGCATTCGGTCTCGTCGTTAAGTATCAGGATAATATATTATTGTTAATATATATATATCCAAAGTTTGAAAAATTTCCGTCACAAATGTTAGAAACTTTAAAACGATATCTTTAAAAAAGTTGTCTCTTGACTTTGAAATTCTTTTTGATATTATTGCTATTAAGTTGCTTTTTTAAAAGTAGTTTTCTACCGTAAAAGCTCTATTAAATCCCCAATCAGGGACCGCGGAGCCGTCCTCTGGCTTCAATCGTTACACATTGTTATTGCCTCTTTAAACGACTATGATATCATTCTTGGCTTAACGTATAAGCGTCCTAATTGGGCTTTTTTAAACCATTAATTATTGCTGGAAAACAGATGACATACCATAATCGGCTTAAAAATTCTTTACTTTCTTTAAGCCAAGTTATTACCAAACTAAAATACTCGGAATGTATTGAATGCTCAATTTAAGCATCCATAATGAAAAGTGGAAGCCAATGAACAACATAATACAATAAAGCGAAGTTTTTTCTTTTATTTTTCTTGATTCTTACACAAAATTGTACAATGTTGTAATGTGGTCTTGCAGGCTGTGTAATTAGTAATTTAACTTCAGCGTAGAGCGCTTTTCAATTGAGTGTCGAAAGTAATTCTGATTTTGCTTTGGTTTTGCATTGCTTCGCTCTGTGATTGGCCAGGAAAATTGGCGCCACTTTCTCAACCAATGAGAAGCAAAACCAAAACCAATCGCGACTTGCACGCGCGTATTTTCCCGCGCTTTGTGCCGGTTCTGGTTCGAGTTTTTGACAGCTCCTACAGAACGCGAGCTGGTAATCCTGGATGCAATAATCCAGAATTGTGATAGCCTCGAACCGGTAGAAAAGTCCATTTTAATGTCTTCCTTTGATCCCAGGCGTGCAAGTGAAGCAAGGCCCTTCTACCTCAAATTGGCAACTCTTAATCCCCCTTCTACCTCAGTCTGAATACCTTGCTCGTTGTCAGCGGACATTGCTATGTCTTTACAAGATATTGCCTTGATCAGCGAATGCTGAGACTTCAGAAGATAGCGAGAGAAAACCACATTGGACCTCTGTATTGTGGCTTGACAAGAAACCATGTCATTGGAATTGAAATCGACACCTCTGACGACGTAGTATTGTCACGGTTCGCTTCTGTCGATCTTGATCGGCTGCGTTTAGCAGGTTATCCTGAATGGGGTATGCAAGGAAATCGCCTATTTGGTACGCTTCCTTGGCACGAGAGGGCACTTAAAAGGCAGGTTTATTCGTTTACCAGAAGTAAGGCCAAACAGCACTTGCAAGAGCCTTACAACGCCAGCAGTCCGATCTATGGATGTTTTATTGAGCTTGACAGGTAATCTAACAACAATGAACCCAATTTACTTTCCTGAAATGAAAACAAGAAAGTCGTTTAGTCGATCCAACACAACTGAACACAATTTAATCCTACATGCTCTAACTAAATAAATAAAAATGTGGCGCCGGACTTAAACGCGATCAAGCCAACCCAAGCTTATTGTGAACTCGATTCCTGTTTAATTACTACTCAATTTTCAACGAGCGAGATGAAAACCCTGGCAAATGTTATTTCTGGATGAGCGTTAATTAACACATTATGTAATTATCCCCTTATTGCATTTCACAGGAGCAGCGAGAGACGACATTATTCCCCTTTATCTACGGCAGAAGGGCACCTTCAAGTACGAGGAAGCA
Organism: Pachyseris speciosa; assembly: GCA_016490735.1. NCBI lineage: Eukaryota > Metazoa > Cnidaria > Anthozoa > Scleractinia > Pachyseridae > Pachyseris > Pachyseris speciosa. The sequence continues at coordinate 56,759 of JAEMWC010000547.1, read as the reverse complement.
CTTGTGTTGGTATAGGTGGGCAATCAACCGGTGACGGCTTGTTTACTGTAAAGCCGATAGCTGCTAACACATTTATCTGCTCTTATGCCCCAACAGCCGTGGTTCGACGTCATAACGGTAGAAGATCTGGGGATTATGTAATTACAGTGGAGGGACCCGGATTCCCAGTCGATTTGGATGGCGAAGAAAACCAGTATGAAACAGGTATGGGTAGGATTTGTAATGACGGGTCATTCCCATTCTCCTTAGTAAGATCAAAGTTCGCCAGGTTGATAGATCAACGAGTTAACTGCGTGTTTGCAAAGCGAAGCGGGATATCTTAGCAAATGAGGAACTGTTACTTTGCTACACAGATGATGTCTCCTACTGGAAAGCAATTTTTTCTGAACAGCAGTTGGAACTCATCAAAGAAGCACTAAAGCAATGCCCTGCTACGCTCAGCGATGCTGAGGAAGCAATTCGCCAATTGTCAATTTAGTGGTGAAAGATCCCGTTGTCTTGTTTGTGTGGGTTATTGTCAGTATTTTGAGACATAAACAGAGCTGTGATGTTCTGTACACTGCCTGGAGATCTCTGGTTGAGATTTGGCAGAATTAAAGAGCTGTTTTGCTCTGGTTACACAACTGCCTGGAGATCTTGTTAAAGATTTGGCAGAAAGTTCTGTGAACCTCTCAGAACCCAATCAAGTGAAAAATCATTTGATCTCATATGACATCATTCAAAGTAAGGCATGCGCCTTTAATTCATGTACTTTGAAATGCCATAAGAGAACAAGCTTTTCAATTGACTCAATTTGTCTGTGTTTAATACTGACAGTTTTTAACTCCGCCAAAATGCTCATCCAATGGGCATTTTGACTGTCCCCAGCCAGATTAAAGGAGGAGGGAAAACTGTCAGTCTATAAAAAAGAGCTTAGGATTTAGGGATGTAGCATACCAGTACGAATAACTGAGTTAACTTGAATAATGTCATGTATTTGAACAACTAATGTGCTCTCAAGATGCTCTTTAGAAAACAAAAAGACATAACTCAGGGTCTTTAAATAATTGAGGAGATAGTGCTGCCTTTGTAATAACATCTGCAAATGGTTAGACTTTCTAGTCTTCTCGGATAAGGACGATAAACCGTAGGCCCCGTCTCACAATTCTTCATAATTGATTCTGTGGGACGTAAAAGAACCCACACACTGTTCGAAAAGAGTAGGGGACGTTTGCGGTGTGATGGTCTATCTCTCTCTGATGATTAAATGCTCGGAGATATTAGCTGCACAAGCTACTCTAAAATCCGAGGGTAAATAATGTGATGATGATGATGATGATGATGCAATGAAACGAATTAAAAGTGACTCCCAAGCTTTTCTTCATGTCAAAATAATGACAGTTTTATTGACATTAGACTTGCTTACCCTTGCTCCTGTTCTAACTACAAAGGCTCTCATCTGGATAGTTGTTATGTTCCTGTAGCAATAAATGTAAAAAATATATACAAGAAATTATATTATTTTAAGGAGTTTGACAAACATCTAAATCAAATAACAGTAGACCCAAGGCCAAGTGATTAGTTCTCTAAGGCAACTAGGAGAACTTGCCCACATTCTAGACTGGGACTAACTTATTGAACACAGTTCATGGAGCATTTAAAAAGTAATCAAAGAATACTGAAATGACTGAAAGAATGAAAACCTTATTTAATTGTCAAAGGATGATAGCAGTAAGGAGCATCTAGCCACTACTAACTTTAAATTTTGGTATTTAACAATTATTAAACTATTTGTTATCATTTAAATTTTTTCAGATTGCTTGTAAGTAAGTATTGAAAAGCCCTGTTTGAGAATACTTCATAAAATATGTACGTAATTTTTTTGTATGGCTTCCTTTGCAGAAATGGTATCAGTTCAGGGATTTTTTAAGTCAGAGTTTTTATAAATAATGATAGGATAAAACAAAATAACTGTAGGAATGTAAGCTTATTCTTATGTATTCCTTTATTAAGACTTTCTTGACCTCAAAGGAAATTTATTACAAACAACAGTAATAAAGTACAGGCCACATTCCACAGGTCACAGTTTTATTGATTGGTAACGAAGCCAAACAGTTTCTCCTCAATCTAAAACATAATTTTGGATAGTGATTTAGGGCTAGGAGACACTTTTGGGCTTCTTTATTTATCTGTAGCACGGTGACCTGTATGTCGACCTGTAGAATGTGCCCTGTACTTTAGCTCCGCCGCTGCAGAAGTCATGCTTAATCTTTAAAACTACGAAATGAGAATTACATAACTTACATTACCCACCTCACTTAACGTGGAAACACACTTCACTTTCTCTACTTTCTGGTGCTCAAGGAATCCCTGTTGGGCAGGTACAATTACCTCGATAATGACGAATTTGTGGTAAATATCGCACTTTCTACACTTGAATTAAAAATGCATTTGCATCCTATGGTACGAGCCGCCATCTTGAAAACAGAGATAATCATTCCCTCGAGTCCTGCTCCGTACTGCGCAGGCTTGACGAAACGATAGACTCTCGATTACTCTCGAGCACTCTCGATATTTATTTGGAGATAGTGCTCGAGATCCGATAGGTTTACGATTCTAATTGGCTATTTCAAACAATTCAAATGAACGGAAGTAAAACTCTCTTATGCGCTGAACCCTAAAAAAAAGCCGGAAGTCGAAGACGTACGAGGTTGCCTGGGAAGTAGTTTGGCAAGTTAACTCATGCGCAGAAAATTAGGCGGCAAATTTTCAACGTTCGAAGATGGAGTCAAAGTAAGCTTAAACTAATTTGTATTTTATATTGTTGGTGAGTTTTCTTTTATCTTAAGGTTAGGACTTTTTATTTCTCTTTAGGGAAAAGGAAAGCCCAGAAAGAGGTAAATTAATACTGAGGTTAATTTGTCAGATTATTCTCGGAACGACACATGGTTCGTGTGCCAAGGAAATAATATTGCCTCGTGTTATCATTTGTTGAGTGTTTATAGCACACCTAACCCAGTTTAGACACAACAAATTATTGGATACATATTACAGAATGCACTTGAAACTTTCGGGTCCCGAAATTTTAAATAACCTTTTGCAAGGGTCCTCTTTTAATCGTCTTGGCTATAGCTAGAAGTAAGCTTAAATAACAACTATTAAAAAGGGGTGGAAGAGGTTACCCGATTACGTATGGGTAATTGGCCAAGCGTGAGGTCAAGATGGCGGGATATTGGCCAAGTTCTTTTTTTGCGTGTTTATGGATTGAGACGAAGTCGAGGTCCATAAACACGGAAAAAAAGAACAAGGCCAATATCCCGCCATCTTGACCGAACAAGCTTGGTCAATAAAGAATTTATTATATGACTCAAAGGACTCTATTACAAGACAGCAAAACGCGGGACGAACGGGCTATCCCGAGCGGTCAAGATGGCTCCATCTTGACCTCGCGGGTAGCCAATCACAGCAAGAGAATTGATTCATCTTGACCGCTGAAAGAGCTAGTCATATAATACAATACAATACAATACAATGACACTTTATTACATACATACTTATCCTTCCTCCCTCGGGGCTTTTCAGGGATAGTTTACATCACTGGCCGCGGGACTTAGCCAGACTGCTTGTGCAGTTTACAATTAATGAAGTAACTAATGAGTGCCCCCGTAATGTGGATATCTAGGACAGACACTAGGGGTGGTCACAGCCAGAGTTTTGTTACGTCCCACAGAATCAGATTGAGTGAAAGTACTGTGAGACGGGGCCTACGGTTTATCGTCCTTACCCGAGAAGACTAGAAAGTCTAACCATTTGCAGATGTCATTACAAAGGCAGCACTTTCTCCGCAATTATTTAAAGACCATGAGTGTTGCTGTATGTATGTATGCATGTATGCATGTCAAGAAAGCGACAATAATGTATGCAAAATTAGTATGAGGCACGAAAATGAAAACCTTTGACCAAGGAGTGACGGCCCCGCTTATTCCCCTGGTAGGGGATGCGAAGACCATGACTTCTAGCGAATTCCCCGCCTACCGGGGAACCAAAGTGGAGTGTAGCTGAAGTGATAGCCCCCGCAATCCCCCGTGTTAAAATAAAGTTATCAATCAATCAACCGTTAAGGCCCGAATAGGGGGAGGGGGGAGGGGGTGCGGGGGTTTCAAATGACTGGTGCATTAGAAGTATCTGTTGTTCGTGAATAAATCCTTGCGTCTTTTCTCCTACAGAAAATGAAGGGGAAAGAGAGACGGATAAGGATGGTTAGTTTTAAATTAAAATATGTTGTTTAAATTTTCAAATTTGGAGTGAAATTGATTTGAATTTTCGTTTCTCTAGAGGGCAACTCCAAAGACACCGTCGATATCGATGACGGAACGACTATTCATGGTAAGCTTCTGTTCTCTACACGCACATTGCCAAATTGAATCAAAGTTTATTAAGCTTAGAAGTATCTGTTGCTCGTGAATAAATTCTCGCTTTTTATGTTGTTGTTTAAAATTCATATTTGTAATGGTGATAGGACTGAGTGAAGTACAATTCAGGGAGTAACAGGGCGAGTGATTTCAAATTGGCCGAACACGTAGCACGAGGCTGAATTGAATTCACGAGCACCATTACCCCAAATTGTACGTCACGAAGTCCAATTACCAATTAATTGTGTCAATAATAAAATGCGAGAAACTCAGGAATTGAAGATTTAACTGTGTAAGAGCACATGCACTTCTTTTACCTGAATAAAAGTCATTAGACCAGTTCATTTCGTCTGTGTTTATTTTCAATCTGGACTTGTCAACATGATCACTTAAGAATTTTCCTTGATTTTTTTTGGCTAGCATTAAGCCTTAGAAGTATCTGTTGTTCGTGAATAAATCCTTGCGTCTTTTTCTTTCCCCTACAGAAAATAAAAGGAAAAGACAGACGGATAAGGATGGTTCGTTTTAAATTAACATATGTTGTTGTTTAAAATTTCAAATTTGGAGTGAAATTGATTTGAATTTTCGTTTCTCTAGAGGGCAACTCCAAAGACACCGTCGATATCGATGACGGAACGACTATTCATGGTAAGCTTCTGTTCTCTACACGCACATTGCCAAATTGAATCAAAGTTTATTAAGCTTAGAAGTATCTGTTGTTCGTGAATAAATTCTCGCTTTTTATGTTGTTGTTTAAAATTCAAATTTGTAATGGTGATAGGACTGAGTGAAGTACAATTCAGGGAGTAACAGGGCGAGTGATTTCAATTGGCCGAACACGTAGTACGAGGCTGAATTGAATTCACGAGCACCATTACCCCAAATTGTACGTCACGAAGTCCAATTACCAATTAATTGTGTCAATAACAAAATGCGAGAAACTCAGGAATTGAAGATTTAACTGTGTAAGAGTACATACGCTTCTTTTACCTGAATAAAAGTCATTGGACCAGTTCATTTCGTCTTTGTTTATTTTCAATCTGGACTTGTCAACATGATCACTTAAGAATTTTCCATGATTTTTTTTGGCTAGCATTAAGCCTTAGAAGTATCTGTTGTTCGTGAATAAATCCTTGCGTCTTTTTCTTTCCCCTACAGAAAATAAAAGGAAAAGACAGACGAGTAAGGATGGTTCGTTTTAAATTAACATATGTTGTTGTTTAAAATTTCAAATTTGGAGTGAAATTGATTTGAATTTTCGTTTCTCTAGAGGACAACTCCAAAGACACCGTCGATATCGATGACGGAACGGCTATTCATGGTAAGCTTCTGCTCTCTACACGCACATTGCCAAATTGAAGCAAAGTTTATTAAGCTTAGAGGTATCTGTTGTTCGTGAATAAATTCTTGGGTCTTCTTCTTTCTCCGACAGGAAAAAAAAGGAAAAAAGTGACGGGTAAGGATGGTTCGTTTTAAATTAACTTATGTTATTGTTTAAAATTTCAAATTTGGAGTGAAATTGATTTGAATTTTCGTTTCTCTAGAAGAGACTCCCAAAGACAACGGTGACCCAAAGACCATTAATGGTAAGCTTAAATAAATAAATAAATAAATAAATAAAATGAAACGCTTAAACATTTTTGCAGTTTTCCTACGAAGTACTTAATATGTGTATTGAAACTATTTGCGATTGTCTAAGGCCTCGTATGATGAGGAGGAAATGGATTGCAACTTGAAAAAGTTAACTTTTATCAAGTTTCGTCATTGTTTCCCGGAAAAATCGCCATACAATAGTACTAATTCTTTCTCCGTCCAAGAAATAATTAGGAATCTTTGTTTTAGACGGCTCGATCGCGTAATAGAAAAAGTAGCTCCTCACGATTTGAACAACTTGTGACAAGAATTGCCGTGACAGTACCCATTTAAGCCACAAATAAGGGCTATTAAGAACCAATCATATTCGAGCATTTTGTTATGGACACAATTAGGAGTGAGTTGATTTCATTTTTTTCTCGTAGGCAGAACTTACGAAACCCACCGATTAATCTTCGACCGGTCTTGTTAGTTTCTGATGGACACTTGAAGCTCCCATACGCAGACACACTCGGGACAGTCAAGCTTACAACGATTAACCACTCTGAATTTTATTTCCAAATTACAGAATTATCATCACAGTTTCAATACAGTAAGTACATTAGCTATTAAATAATCTTTTAAAATGAAAAAAATTCAGGCACAGTTAAAGTAATAGGGAATTTAAGCGACGACGTCCGTAACGCGAACCAAAGCGTCATTTTAAAATAACAATTGACGCTGTTAAAAACTGCTTTGTGAGTATTTCAATTCTTTCAGCTTGTGCATCTTTGCGAACTATGCACGCACCTGCAGAGCCATTGTTTGGAATAATTTAAGTTATTGCTTTGCAGCGCTTCCATGGCGTCGTCATTGCTTTAACTTCCTACTACCGTTTCAAGTAAAGTAATTACAGTCTAAACTTGGGAATGAGTCAGAAAGGGATAATTGAGCTCTATGCTATGTAACTGAACTAAAGAAGACTGTCATGCAACAAGAAGCCACTAACTATAATTATTTCTACTTGATTTTCAGACTGTTGGTATTGTAAAGAAAGGGGGCACATACGAAGCGTGTGTCCCCAATTACAAAGCGACAGGGGGAGGGGAAGGGGAAGGGGAAGAGGAAGGGGAAGGGGAAACGGAAGGGGAAACGGTAGGGGAAACGGAAGGGGCAGGGAACTAGGAGGGTCCCTTGCCATAGGGAGGGGAGGGCTCACAATCAAGGGGGGCAGGTAAATTTTATTTTTAAGTAGGGGGGCGGGTAAATTTTATTTTTAAGTAAAGGAATTTCAGAGTCACGAGACAACGTTTGAAAGACATGTTTTTAGCCAACTCGGCATTCGGTCTCGTCGTTAAGTATCAGGATAATATATTATTGTTAATATATATATATCCAAAGTTTGAAAAATTTCCGTCACAAATGTTAGAAACTTTAAAACGATATCTTTAAAAAAGTTGTCTCTTGACTTTGAAATTCTTTTTGATATTATTGCTATTAAGTTGCTTTTTTAAAAGTAGTTTTCTACCGTAAAAGCTCTATTAAATCCCCAATCAGGGACCGCGGAGCCGTCCTCTGGCTTCAATCGTTACACATTGTTATTGCCTCTTTAAACGACTATGATATCATTCTTGGCTTAACGTATAAGCGTCCTAATTGGGCTTTTTTAAACCATTAATTATTGCTGGAAAACAGATGACATACCATAATCGGCTTAAAAATTCTTTACTTTCTTTAAGCCAAGTTATTACCAAACTAAAATACTCGGAATGTATTGAATGCTCAATTTAAGCATCCATAATGAAAAGTGGAAGCCAATGAACAACATAATACAATAAAGCGAAGTTTTTTCTTTTATTTTTCTTGATTCTTACACAAAATTGTACAATGTTGTAATGTGGTCTTGCAAGCTGTGTAATTAGTAATTTAACTTCAGCGTAGAGCGCTTTTCAATTGAGTGTCGAAAGTAATTCTGATTTTGCTTTGGTTTTGCATTGCTTCGCTCTGTGATTGGCCAGGAAAATTGGCGCCACTTTCTCAACCAATGAGAAGCAAAACCAAAACCAATCGCGACTTGCACGCGCGTATTTTCCCGCGCTTTGTGCCGGTTACATGTAATTGCTTCGTATTCTGATTGGTTCATTGCACTGCTTACTTCTGTTGTGATTGGTCAGAGTAATTGCCTTGGTTTTGGTTTTACGACACTCAATTGAAAAGCGCTCTATTGTTATTTGTACTCTAATGCAGTGTAATATAGAGCGCTTTTCAATTGAGTGTCGTAAAACCAAAACCAAAGCAATTACTCCAGCCAATCACAACAGAAGTAAGCAGTGCAATGAGCCAATTAGCCTCCTTCGCAGACGTCTTTGGACTCGTCACGCGTTCCTTACCCACGAACATCTGCTGAACTTAACTGCCACTTCCGTTCGCGGTGGTTAGCCAATCATAGTTCGTTTTCCAATTTTTTGAAAGTAGGACTTCGACCCCGGGATTATTTTCACAGACGATGCACGTGAATCGGGTGTCGATTTCCATTCTTACGTAGCTCGTTATTGGTTTGTTCAAAACAAAGGCTGACCGCCGGCGAACGGAAGTGGCAGTTCAGTTCAGCAGACGTTCGTGGGCAAGGAACGCGTGACGAGCCCAAAGACGTCTGCAAAGGAGGCTATGAGCCAATCAGAATACGAAGCAATTACATGTAGCCGGCGTAAAGCGCGGGAAAATACCCGCGTGCAAGTCACGATTGGTTTTGGTTTTGCTTCTCATTGGTTGAGAAAGTGGCGCGAGTTTTCCTGGCCAATCAGAGAGCGAAGCAATGCAAAACCAGAATTACTTTCGACACTCAATTGAAAACCGCTCTATAGCAAAATTGTGTTATGTAAGTAAGTAAATGCAAGTGAGGTAGTGCAATGTAATGTGAGATAGTGTTGTAGTGTTTGTGAAGTAGTAAATTAAGTCTTTTCTAATTGAAAAAACAAATCTTGCTACCTTCAAGTGGTAAGATTCATACATTGTTCATGTGATATGAAGCCTTACAAAATCAATCCAAGAAAAAATTGGTTACCAGCCCCTCCTCCCTCGCAGTCCCTGCCAATACATATATTGGAACAGAGTGGAGCTTTTACGGTATGTTAAATAAGTTTTGGTTTAATGATTAAAACACCATAAACTTCATAGAGAACTGAGGACAGACCGGAATCAATTTGAATACGTTAAATGACTATTTTTCAAAGTCAGTGAGACCAATGTGCTTGTCAACTCAACCACTGTACTGTGCCTCCTGGGAATTCTAATAGACCTGTAATCAGCCATGCACTCTTTCCGTATATGAATTACTTTAACAGTCAGTCTACATCATGCATGACCAGTATTTCTGAGAATGAAGTGAAGGATTTCAATCCTCTTTCTGATGTCCACCATCTGAATGGAATCTTAAAGATTTATATGGAAATGGTAATGAAAAACTGAAAATACTAAAGAATAATTTTTGAAATATTGAATGCTGCAATTTAAAGAAAAATTCTTGCCTTTCTATAGTCAATAACCTAGGGAAATTCTTATGGAAACTGACAATGTTTAAAACTGACATAAATTTCACACGCATGATGTAGATTTTGACTATACAGTCGAACCTCAATTATCCCGACTATTTCCTCTGGTCCAATATTTTTCATCAATATTAATATGGCATTTGGTTATGGCATGATGAAGATCATTAGGATTTATTTTTAATTTAGGCATTAAAAAGTGTATTTGCAACAGGTTTATTTTCCTTTCTCGCAAAGTGTTTGAATGAAAATGCAATCAACTGAGTTCTGATTGGCTAAGACCTGCTTCCCGCTTAGTGAAAGTTCAGCTTTCTTTTGTACCATCAATATTCATATTTTCAATTATCCAGAACAATTTTTCTTCATTAACAGTACTATTTACTCTAGCCCCAAAAAATCAGGATAATAGAGGTTCGGCTGTAATAAAAACAGTATTGTATATCATTGGTATGGTTTATGGCAAAAAAAAAAGAACAAAAAACTTCACACAACAATCATAGACAGGTTGCAAACTTAGTTATGGCAAATAAACCTATCTCAACCATTAGCCCCTTCTCCCTTCCTGCTTATTTTATTTTTATGGCGAACCTCAGATCAAGTTAAGACCCTACAACAAAAATTCTATTACTAACATTACTTCATTACAAGCCAAAGATATCTATGCGAACGCCTCTGCAAAATTCAATAATTGATTCATTTCGCTAATTCACTAAAAGCGTTCTCTGAGCACGGTCAATACCTCGCGCACTTCTCAGACACTGAACGCCACGTCAGCAGAATTCAGAGAATCGCCCCATCTCTTTTATTTACAAAGTAAGCTCACTAGATCATTAAACAGGCACGTACCAGCTCAGCCGGCCGCCTACGCCCTCCCACAGCAACGTAACACCAGAGCGGCCCATTTGCGGGATTTCCAGCTCACATTTCCCCAGACACAAGCGCGCGGCACCAGCAGGAGGGCCCGTCGAGATGGCAGTTGGAGGCCCGGGCCTTAATCCTCCCTGCGCGCTGCAAAGGATATAAGTAAGAATTGTCAGAGGGTTGCATTATACAATCACCTGATATTACTGTTCAAGGTCTCCACCTGCAGGCAAGACCGAAATACTCTTCAGCAATAAATGACACCAGACCTTGGCAAATTAAGAGCCCCGGGGCCCGACTATCAGGTCCCTCAGGGAACACGTTTGTCAGTCATAGTTCACGGTAAATATTTTTCGAATGATCTTCCTCTTTCCATTCGCAATATTCCATCAAAGAGCAATTTTCAAATTTGATTTTGCTCAGTATTAATCTCCTTGTTGTGTGGTATGATGTATCTCTGTGTGTGCTTATGATTTTCGTAATAAGCTATAGATATCATTAATTAAAGGTTATTTAGGACACTAATTAGTTCTTACTTTATCATGCCGCTCTCAATTCAATTTTTTTTAACTTGTATTTATTATTAAAGCAACTCTTATTATTGGGAAGATATTTGTTTACAAACATTTTTTTATCATATATTTAAATGTTCGAAATGTTAAACAAAAGAATTCTTTGCTTTTGCAACCAATAGCTCTCTGGTTGGCATGTTAATAACAATAGGTGACGTCAGTGATATCTTTGCCATCATCTGAATGGAGAAAACAATAAAATGAAATGAAAAAAATTCAAATGACAAAATGAGAGGCCTGTCTCAGTCTAGAATTGTTTCAAATTAATTCTCTGGACAATTTCGGCAGCTGACAGCTTGCCAGATTGGAGAAAATCATCGCTCAGTGCGTGTGGTGTAAAGGTCTCGACTTGATCTTAACGCGAACTCCTCTGCAAAATTAAATATTTCCCTCATTTCGCTGGTTCAAAGCATTCTCTTAGCTTAATTGCCCGGGCGGTTTCCAGACTAGCAACTCTCACAAATTGGGGTTACGAGGTTATTCTTCTGTAAAGAAATACTACTACTATTACCAGTCACTAAGTAAAGCAAAGTCACCTTACCTGTGATAATTTCATAGCGATGGTAAGATAGTAGTTTATTCAGCAAACGTAGTCATGCAGTCAATTTTGCTGGGAATATTTCTGTTTTTTCCAAGCCTTAAAGAGGTTCCCGGCAAGCTTATCTTTCGATCACTGTCCTCGGTAAACTTTTTGAAGGCTGTTCTCATCGAAATTATTCCGAAATGGAGCGGGGCTTCTGAGCAGTCTGGGCTTTGCGGGGGAGGGGTTAAGAATTTGTAATCTTTCCCAACTCTTGGCCGAGTTCCTCAAAACGAGATTTATGACCACTTTTACAGAAATTCTGTAAAAGTGACCATAAATCTCGTTTTGAAACTCAGCCGCGTATCCGTGGTATCCAAAATGCGCGGATCGACCCCGTCTGGACACTAGATAGAGAGAGCATATTTCTCGGCGGCGCGAATATTTAAAGGTCAAGAAATACGGGTAACAATTTGTTTCAACTTGTCGCGCAACATTGTTGCCTTGCAAGTTGAAAAGCGATTTTGCCCTTATTATTTTATCATTTTAAGGTTTCTTGCAAGAAGTTTGTTGCAAGCGGTAATACGGGCAAAAATCGCTTTTCAACTTGCAACGCAACAATGTTGCGCGACAATTTGAAACAAAATGTTGCCCGTATTACTTGACCTTAGGCAATACACCATAAGTTTCTTTGGTTTATAGGCTGATAAACTACTTGGGATGTTGGAAGGACACTCGAAGAATTCGTGAATCACGAGCCGCAGGCAAGTGATTTACGAATTCTTGGAGTGTTCCAACGGGGGGAGCAGAGTTGGCGCAGTGGTGAGAGCACTCGCCTTCTACCAATGTGGGCTGAGTTTGTTGGTTCTCTACTCTGCTCCGAGAGGTTTTTCTCCGGGTACTCTGGTTTTCCCCTCTCTTCAAAAACCAACATTTGATTTGAGATTTTGTAATTAGTAGGCGAAGAGCCACCTTGTGGAAGTACTACTAATAAATCGTTTATCATTATTATTATTATTATTATTATATATATATATATATATATATATATATATATATATATTTATAGGCATTGTTCTGTATTTTCAAATTTTCAAATGTTGTATATATTCTTATGTATCCGTTATTTTTGGCAGTTGCCTGATGATTGCTTCGCAAGAAGCATGAAACTCTGAGTAGCAATAAATGTCTTCGACCAAATAATCCAACTCTGAAAATATATATATATATATATATATATATATATATATATAACTTCAGGTGAGTTCCACACTGATAAATCCAGGATAGTGCTCAACAATAATGGAGCGGATATATATATATATATATATATATATATATATATATATATATATAGATATGTTTGGAATTTACAAGACAACAAGAAGCCTTTCCAGATGAAATGGAAAATTTTAAAGAAATGTAAACCCTACAGCAACATGAACAAAAAATGTAATCTCTGTCTGTATGAAAAATTCATCATCATCTGTAGAAAAGAACTGTGTAGCCTAAACAGGCGAAACAAGCTAGCGAGTTCATGCCCCCACAGAAACAGATATATGCTCCAGAACTTTAGAGTAACGCAACTAAGACAAAAAGCATCTGTTACTGTCTTGAATGTAACGCATCCCATAACAACCATCCATATTTTACTGCCAGTTCTGTTAGTTTTAATACTAAATCATTGAAGTTGCCTGATGAGTGTGGTCATATAATTTTGAACCATACGAAACAGCACTGTCGCAATAAAACGATGATTACTCCTGAAGCCTGAACTCCTGTAAAGTTATATATATATATATATATATATATATATATATATATATATATATACTAAAAACAATGAAAACCCAAAGTCTTCTGTTACTTTGCCTTTGCGCCACGCGTTTCACCGCTGTTGCGGCTCTTCAGGCATAGCAAAGTGTGTTTATTGACTTATTGCGTATATATATATAGCTGGAGTTTTCAAAACAGGGCTCCTGGAGTCCATACTAACTCCTATTAGATGTCTCTCGCTGTTTGTTTTTTTTTCTTTGTTGGACGGGGCGGGGGAGCATGCTAACTACATTAATAATTAGAGGAAGAGAAAGAAACCGTCCCCGACTTCAACTTTGCATTAAGGTCTTATCCCCACTCCCCCCCCCCCCCCCCTCCAGTTTTATTTGTCAGTTAGTTTCCACTCTCTCTCAAAGAAAGAAACGTGCATTTGAAGTCTTCGCGCGGTCAGTTAGCTCGCAATGACGTCGTTAGAGTTTGATTTTCCGTTGGCCTCCTAGAGCAGAGTATTCCTTAGGACATCATTAAGTCCAGTGAGGGGAAACGTCTTGCGAGGTGCAGTGTCGCCTCGTCTAATATCCTGCTGTGCAGTTGTTTGCTAAACGAGTACTTTGTTTACCCGGGCGGTACTGCTGGAACAATGCAGGGATATTGAGAGCTCTGCTTTGGGAGGTAACAAGTCTTTAGCCTCAGAAAGTAGGTGTCGGTGATCATTTCTAGGATCAGGGAGAGAAACTGGTGTAGAATTTGGAGCATGCTAAAGACTTAGTAAAAATGCTGTGGCTAGATTGTCGTCAACAGTTCCTCGCTAACACGGACAGTAAACATCCGGGACCTCATGAAGTTTCCCAAAAAGCACAAGGCATGGCTGGGAATTTGTCTGCAAAAAGCTTAAGTTTGAACACTTTTTTGACTAGTTTCCGCCCTCGCAACTTTATCGATCTTAAGCTAGTGATTTGATAGTGTGAAAGTGTCATAATGACTGGTTTCCGGTGTCAGAAGTGGTCACAAAATCGAGCGATAATTTACACAAATAAAATTCGACAATAATTAGCTGTGATTCTTCGTAGCAATCACGAACGCTCGGTTGAAGACGCTGCTATACTTCGCCTAAATCGATGCCGCTAATTCCAAAGCTAACTTTGCCGTCAGAAAGAGCGTATTCTAGAGAGATTTGGCCGACTAACGCACCAAAATTCTCATGTCAGAGGTCACGTCAATTTCATGTCTAATTGCAAGACAAACAACATGTATTATTTGTCTTCCCTTTGACAGCGACTGTAGGTTCATAACGGGCCTAAATGCAAGTCTCCCTTTTGATAAACCGAGGTATTGATAAAGAAAGTTCTAAAACCCCTCAAATTTTCATGAGCCTTGTTTTGAAAAGGTCGGCTATATATATATATATATATATATATATATATATATATATATATATATATATATAACTTCACAGGAGTTCAGGCTTCAGGAGTAATCATCGTTTTATTGCGACAGTGCTGTTTCATATGGTTCAAAATTATATGACCACACTCATCAGGCAACTTTAACGATTTAGTGTTAAAACTAACAGAACTGGCAGTAAAATATGAATGGTTGTTATGGGGATGCGTTACATTGAAGGCATTGTATCTAGGTAACAGATGCTTTTTGTCTTAGTTGCGTTACTCTAAAGTTCTGGAGCACATATCTGTTTCTGTGGGGGCATGAACTCGCTAGCTCGTTTCGCCTGTTTAGGCTACACAGCTCTTTTCTACAAATAATGATGAATTTTTCATACAGACAAAGATTACATTTTTTGTTCATGTTGCTGTAGGGTTTACATTTCTTTAAAATTTTCCATTTCATCTGGAAAGGCTTCTTCTAACAAACTGTCGTATGTCCACCAACAGAGCAACCACCCCCAGAATTACTAAAAAACATCCCACTCAACATTAACAAGAGATTAACTAACATATCATCCAGCAAAGAAGTATTTGACGAATCCATTGCGCCTTACCAGAAAGCTCTTGAAGAAAGTGGATACAGTCACAAGCTGACGTACAATCCTTTACAAGAGCAAACTTCGAAAAACAAAAGAAAACGAACAAGAAACACCACATGGTACAACCCCCCTTTCAATTCAAACGTCAGAACTAACCTTGGAAGAAAGTTCCTACACATCGTCGACAGATGCTTCCCAAAGAACCATCCACTCCACAAGATTTTCAGCAGACACACACTTAAACTCAGCTACTCATGCATGCCAAACATGAAATCTATCATCTCGTCACACAACAAGCGCATTCTCTCAAATTCGAACTTACCAACGCAACAACCTGACACCTGCAATTGCAGAAAAAAACCAGACTGTCCACTAGAAGGAAAATGCCTCCAGACAAATGTCATCTACCAAGCCACAGTAACCACAGAGACAACAACTGAAACGTATGTCGGACTGGCAACAAACTTTAAGGAACGTTACAGAAACCACCAGACATCCTTTCGACACTCCAACAGAAGAAATGAAACAGAACTCTCGAAGTATGTCTGGAATTTAAAAGACAAGAAGAAGCCTTTCCAGATGAAATGGAAAATTTTAAAGAAATGTAAACCCTACAGCAACATGAACAAAAAATGTAATCTTTGTCTGTATGAAAAATTCATCATTATTTGTAGAAAAGAGCTGTGTAGCCTAAACAGGCGAAACGAGCTAGCGAGTTCATGCCCCCACAGAAACAGATATGTGCTCCAGAACTTTAGAGTAACGCAACTAAGACAAAAAGCATCTGTTACCTAGATACAATGCCTTCAATGTAACGCATCCCCATAACAACCATTCATATTTTACTGCCAGTTCTGTTAGTTTTAACACTAAATCGTTAAAGTTGCCTGATGAGTGTGGTCATATAATTTTGAACCATACGAAACAGCACTGTCGCAATAAAACGATGATTACTCCTGAAGCCTGAACTCCTGTGAAGTTATAGTCAATGCTCCTCAATCAAATGAGTTGAGCGCTCTACGAAATACATTCTACCCAAGAAACAAGTATATATATATATATATATATATATATATATATATATATACATATATCTGTATATGAGGGAAACCCTAACCCTGTACACCCCAAATAATCATATTTTCATTGAATAAATGTTTGAAAGAAAATTTGCCCTGAGCGGGATTTGAACCCACGTCCCCCGTATACTAGTCGGGTGTGATGACCACTACACTATCAGGACAACCATGCTGGCAACACGGCAATCGAAGATGTGATTTACGTGATCGAAGACGTGGCATCCCGGGAAATTTTACTTTCTTAGGTGACAAGGCAGGGGAAGCCTATAACTCCATTTGAAACCCAACTAAGGATCAATTACTGATACACGACCGAAGTCAACTTAGCGGATGACAAAGGAGGATCCAATTACGGATACAGGCTTATTTCAATTAATTAAATTCTGTATATGAGGGAAACCCTAACCCTGTACACCCCAAATAATCATATTTTCATTGAAATATATATATATATATATATATATATATATATATATATATATAAATAAAAAATACTATTCTCTAACACAAAAAAATTCTCTAGTTTGAAAAAGAAATTAAAAATTAGCAACCCTCACCCCCTTCCCTTATAAAACACCATTTGCAGTATAGGTTCATTTTATCGGTTATAAAGTTGGGGGACAGAAGATCGAAAAGGAGAGTACTAGTACACATTAATAATAATAATAATAATAATAATAATAATAATAATAACAACAACAACTACTACTACTTATATTTGATTTGATTTAGAGTTAATTGGTAAATGAAGAGCTACTATGTAGAGATGTTGCCAATAAACCCATTATTATTATTATATTATTATTATCATTATATAGCGCTAATATCTGGTCCTGCTCTAAGTGCTTTACAAAGATAAAAAATTAAAAGTTCAATAGAATTCGTACATGTCAAAAATAACAATTAGTTGAGACATTACTCTCAATCCCCACCCCCTCCCCTCAGAAACAAATTGGGCGATGGAGAGTCGAAATAAACAAAGGATAGTAAAAAAAATTACTGTTTATATTTGTTACATGAAGAAAACAAATGAAAAATTGGGGGCTCCTCGCTTTCAAGTTTAGGGGTCTTTGTTTTAAAGACACCCTAAAGAAGGTTGACTTGACTTGAATTGACTTAATTGCCTTTTGTTGTGCAAAAATGTCCAGTGAATTGGCTGATTTGATCATTAACACAGTATAAAGTAAACTAACCAGCGAGCAAATCTGCGAGAATCGCCACAAAGACGCAAAGACTGTCAATACTTGGCTAGTCAACACAATTCCATTTTTTCAAAGGCATGCATTAATCTCAAGCCAATTTAAACTTATAGTCAAGGTTGGGACTTGAATACAGCGAACAGAACCGCCCTCTCAGCAACAATGAAACAGATATTTTCAAAGCTTCACACATGACTTTAATCTCATTAAGGGAGATAGTTTATTAACCCTTTCACTCCCAAGGGGCCTCCAAATGACAAGTAAAATTGTCTGGAGTTAGACAGAGTAAAATCTATAAAGTCACTCTTGGGAGTGAAAGGGTTAAGTCTGTTGACCATTGTATAACATCAGCATACAATAGATCATAGGACCCAAGTTTAAGGCAGCCTAGTATCAACTTGGAAAAGTGGATGATATCTGACCTCCCACAACCCTTCATAAAAATGCACATACATAACACCAAAATATTTTTCCACTAAAATCAATCTTTGCACCTGTTTGAAATACATTGCAGGGGCGGATCCAGGATTTTTTTTAGGAGGGGGTGCACCACTAAGGAATGGCGTAACTGACTGGTGACCGGACGTAAACAAATTTTAATAGCGAATACGAAGAAGAAGGCTTTTGCAAAACATAATATCAACACCAATAAACTACATAGTTTTTTTTTTGCAGAGTACCAGTTGTATTAGAAAGCTGCAGGTCATCTCAGGGGGGGTGTGCACCCCCTGCACCCTCCCCCTAGATCTGCCCCTGCATTGTGCCGTGTTTTACCAAATCTTGACTAGTTATCTTGACGTTTCATACTCTGTAAAAGTCACAAAATCTGGCCATCATCTGTCGCAAGACCAAGCTAGTGAGGAGCTTGGGTCTATTCTCGAATTGGCGCCACAAACTGATTTACATCACATTAAGTCTTTGTAAACATGCATGCAAAGCAGTTTGCGACGTTATCAAGAATAGACCCACATCCCATCTGACTCGAGATTGTGCCCATTGATCATTCATTTTTTGTACGTTGTGGAGCCAACAAAAAAGTCACAAATTGGAAATAATGGCGAAATGTTGTTGGGACTTGTATGGTACAAAGATTTATTTTACCAAAAAAAATTTGGGTGTTAGGTGTGCAATTTAAGGGAAAAAAACAAACAAACAAAACTACACCCTAAATCTTAACCGACTGGCCCATTTGCAGTTTTATTGCCATTGCATGTAACTAGTTCAAAAATCACTTTCCTAATCATTCTCGGAACATTGGTACACTGTTCCCCTTAGATATCAAATTCTCAAAACTAACGAGCAAGCATCAATCTACGAGAAATACATACAAAGGATAATGGCTTTGAAATGCTCACTTTTCTCAAACAAGTTAGCAGCAATTTTCAGTCAATTGTCAGGGAACCAAAACCAAAGTTACACTTTGCCAGCCAATATTAACACTATTCCAAAATACTTTTTTTATAGTCACTATACATGAGGCATGACCAGTAAATTTTGAAATTTACATGTCAGTTTTAAAACATTAATTGTTGGTGAAATATGTCAGAGTAGCCGACCAGCAGTTTCCCTTGTTTATCGACAAAATAAATAATGATAAGCTTATGAGGTTTTCTATACATTAGTTGACATCATCGCAAAAAAACTAGCCATTCTTGTAAGCCAGTTGAGATCTGCTTTTACTGTAATGATATTTCAGCCTTCAAAAAGGCACAACCAGCCAAATGAGGTAAATATTCCAAACTTCAACAGCTGGGAATTGAATTAATTTACCTGCAAAGCGTCCAGTCGGCGGCCAAAGGTTTATACGATTTCTATCCATCGCGAAATACATGAAAGGTAAGTACGACAAGGAATCCTGTTGTGCAAGGTCTCCGCATCAACATCGCACAGTTCATTCGCGCCCTGATCTATCGCTATATGCGTTCGCCCGTGATATGATCAGCAGCACACGCAAATTAAAAAGAAATTATCGCGTCGATGGCCAACATCCCATCGTTTAAAATCTGTGGTTGTCCCCATAAAAGGCACGACCATCTCTCCCAGGGCTTCTGTGCACCACAACCTCTGTTGTGTTTTCATAGGAACTTAAGAAACGGCGTTCTTGAGCCGCAGACGGCAACCGGAATTGAGACATTTTCTCTTGTTACTCGCCTTGGCGCTACCAAATATGTATTACCAAGTGTCTTTACTATTATAGAGACAATTTACTTGAACATTTGTACACAACCACTCCAATTCCGGTTACAGTAAGTCGCTCAAAAACGCCTTTGCTCAAACTCCCTGATACCACGGTTATGACGGTGACAGTCGCCATTTTGTTTATTGACATCGACATGCAAATTAGCCACGTGCTCGTTTGGCAACTACTCTCGAGCTCAGCAACTATTAAATGGGTTCTTAACCAGTTTTGGTCAGTTGTTGAATGGAATTCTTCAGACCTCATCACGGTAGGCAAAGCGTTTGTATGGGGACCATGAAATCAGATATCGCGCAAACTGCCGGCTTTTCTTCGACGTTTGCGTAAATGAAAATCCTCTTTCATAACTCGGTCTTTACTGTTCCAGTTATACTTCTTTGTTACAAGTCTGAATAGTTGTTGTAACTCTGTCCCGCCTGTATTATCGATTGCCCAATCATTGTTTTAAGTGGAATTTGAAAATAGAGTCTAACTGGGGGTTAGAAGTTAGAAGATACAGAGATTACACCCGATTCTGTCAGAAGCAAACGCAAAGCCGAAACTCCCGGAGAAAATCCACCCCTTTCTTTACTGAACACTGCAATTCGCCGGACATCCTATCAATTGAACACGGTAATCACTAACGTGGAATCATTCCGATAACAATGGATACACTGAACTTGGTCAAATCGGGTTCATTCTTTTAATAACAATAATAATAATAATAACAATAACAATAACAGAAATAATAATACCAATTCTTATGTGGCACACTCAGCTCTCAGCTCAATGGGCCTGGAACTCTTATCTTTTCGTGTACAACTAACGACAACCAACCGAAGTAAAATAAAAGCGCGTTTTACTGAAAACATAAGTGTTTCAGTTTGGTTTTAAAACAGCTCACATGCTTAAATTATCTCTAATACTTATCGGTAATCCTTTGTAGTTCTAGCTTCTTGTGTTAATTGCAGCTTTTATCAATTTAAAAGTTTCAGAAGTTTTTCGTAATATATCAAAAACTTGTGCTTCGTGTTTCATTAGGGGTTCCAAACACCTCGAAAGAATAAAATATTAATAATTACATCAACACGACTACCAGTCATTTAAAACAAGTTGTATATATGTATACGAAACAGAAGACACTATATGTGTACTAAAATAAAATGTATCGTAGAGATATCAAACTCTAAAAAATCGTTCAGGCCTTAAGGGTATAATTCAAAGAACAACGAAAACATATATAGTTTTATATACACTATTTACAGAACCGATGATATAACGCTTAATTCTGCTGGGACTCGTTAGCTAGTTTTGCGCATTACGCAGACGAAATTCGCGCCAGCCAGGTGGGGCTCGTGGTATGGGGGCAGGATTTCAAAATCGTTCATATGCAAGTTCCTCGTCGTCAGTTGCATATGCATATGAATTTGCCGTTGATGTGGCGCCAAAGCGGACGTATTCAAATATGAATAAATAGGACCCCTCAGGTACAATGGGAATGACGTCGCCTCGATTCGCTGGAACTATTCTCGCTCGGCAATGAGGGCATCTCGGCACCGGGCACGTCCCGCTGAGGAACCATTGCCGCAAACAACCCTCGTGAATTTGCTTCTTACAGCATGGCAAGCCACTTGACGGGTAGGTCTGGGCTTCGTCGCAGCATATGAAACACTTTTTTGGTAGAAACACCTCAAGCCGGTTTTGATCCCTTTTTGTATTCCTGCGTTTAGCACTCATTTCTTAATTTTTAAAAATTTTCAGTCCTTGACCAACACAATGAAAAAACTGCTAGCTTTAACTTCCCAGAAACGATTCCTCAATAAATCGCGAGAATCAAGCGAAATACGTCATCAGGCACGTTTCTGGAGATCACACGTGGAACGAACGCGGAACGAACGCGATCACCTAAAGAGTTCAACAAAAATCTTTTTGTCCCGTCTTGTCTTTGACCTAATCACCACCGTGAGCAAAACGCGATGGGTTTTCGGAGAGTAGGCACTATCTACAAACGTTGATATTGGTCAAAGGCTGAAGCGCTAGGTTATTTGCTGTACAAATTGACCCTCAACTCAGGAACGAGCCCCGCAAAATCTTAGAACAACAAAACTTTTTCTGATTTGTAAACACTAGTTTGCCCGACTGGTTTCCAATCTAAGAGCCACGCCCAAGCGGTTTCCACTCAAAAGCTTATCAGCTGACAAATCAGTTCTCGTCGCTAGGTGGTGTGATTTTGCCCGACTGGTTTCCAATCTAAGAGCTAGTCTCAAGCGGTTTCCACTCAAAAGCTTATCAGCTGACAAATCAGTTCTCGTCGCTAGGTGGTGTGATTTTGCCCGACTGGTTTCCAATCTAAGAGCTAGTCTCAAGCGGTTTCCACTCAAAAGCTTATCAGCTGACAAATCAGTTCTCGTCGCTAGGTGGTGTGATTTTGCCCGACTGGTTTCCAATCTAAGAGCTAGTCTCAAGCGGTTTCCACTCAAAAGCTTATCAGCTGAAAAATCAGTTCTCGTTGCTAGGTGTGATTTTGCACCAAGGTCAAATGCGAAAGGAATTGAAGGTCGATTTCTTTTTGATGTCTTTTCATGTCTTTTATGGTTTTTTTTTCCTTCTTCTGCCCAACGCAAGCCATGTTTGGTATAATTCATGGTATTGAAAGGGTGTGTTTGACAGCTTTGACAGCTCATGTTATTTTCTCGTCCTTGCATGTACCTCCAATTATCCAAAACCACAGAACACCCTAGCAATATTTCAGTTTTTCTAGGTGACGATCTTGAGACTTTGGAATGTGTTTCGTTACTTCAAAATCTAAAAGACTGACAACTCCGTTGTATTTGACCTTTTAAGGTTGCGATTGACTACCAGCAGTTCCTCTTTCGCCGCTTAGTTCTTTGAGCGTGAAGCTAAAACAAGGCGCGGGCATTTTTTTTGTTTTTGTTTTAGACTCACGCTCGACGAACTAAGCGGCGAAAGAGGGACTGCTCCTAGTCTGAGGTTGCAAAGCCGAGTCTAACTTTACTGAAGAGCTGACGCTAAGAGAGGCGTTTCAGTGTCGAGACACAGAGTGCGCAGATTTTGCTATCACGTTTTAATTCGTTCCTTGGATATCAAAGAAAAGAGTCGTTCCTTCGATGTTCGAAGCTCGTATGTTCTGTCCAGTCGATGGTAAACCACATCTATAGGGTAGATCAGAGCACTCGTCTTCTCTTCCCAAACGTCTGACCCTGCTTGAAACTCGTAGAAAGTCGGGCGCGATTCGATCTCTTTAAACCAGGCTAGTCGAGCTGTCTTCCCGTCTGCTGTGTACTTTAGTACCCTGCCTAAAAACGCTTCGGGATTTTTCCGACTAGCATCGGAAGGCACGAGGGCGCACATTTCTCCCGGAGACGGCAAATCATCTTCTTCCCGATCGCTGTCCTCTGCTGAAGGGGAACATGCGGGAGGTTCGTCAAGGATGAAATTGACCGCGGACCTGTTGAGATAACTCAATGCTTGTGACTTGCGCTCAGCCTCCGTGCGTCGATCATAAATGCTCCTTTGCATTCTCAAACTGTGCTTGCAGACTCGAGCTAGAGACTCAGCTAGCCTTGCATCGGAGCTTTCTGGCGATGAGTGGAAGTGTTCCACGAGGGCGTGTCTCATTTCGTTAGTACCACAGGCTGCGACACCCAAATTTTCTTCAAAGATTTTCGACAAGTAGCTTGTAAAGGAACCAGACGACTTGAATGGGGTACCGCGCATGTTAACGAAATAGTAGTCGTGTTTATCTTCAGATAGGAGACGTGGTCTGGACACTTCCTTGTAGCGCTTGAGGTGATAGGTGACAAACTGATACTCTGCTTTGTCAAATCGAAGAACATTAGTACCATATGTCGAGGCGGTTTTATAATCACCTTCTATCAGACAGATAGCACCCTCGCTGCAAAAGATGATGGCATTCTCTCATTCTGGAAAATGCTGAACTACTTTGTCAATTTCGTGTTTCTCCAATGCTTCGTTGAACAGTCGAAGGGTTCTAACCTCTTTGGATCGGCCAGGATTCACAGCGAACAGAAGGAGCATCGTGAAATTCATATGGAAACGCGCTCTGTCGATTCCAGAAGCCTCTTCGTACCTTGAGTGTAGGGTTCTGACTACTTCCTGAAATTGTGGCCACAGCAGTTTAACAGATGGGCCCTTCTTTGCGATGCGGTTTGCTTTTCGCAGCTGATTCTGCAGTGAGTGAAGATCTGAGACGCTTGACGCTTGCTCGTAATCTCTTCGACCATCTGCTACATGAGTAAACTTTGAAGCTAGTAGCAGACTCGTTACATATTCCGCAGCCGTAGAGTTCTGAATGCGCCGGTTTTCCTTGAGGTGACTGACGAATTTCTCCACTAAGGGCAAGTTATTGACGAGGTCCAAGGCCGGTTCCAATTTTTGGTCGGTCACGCAGTAAGCCAGGAAAATGATTAGCCTTTCCAAGTGTTTCTGGAATGTTATCTTTTTCATTTGGGGTGACCTCCTTTTGTGATTGAACTCGACAAGATAGAAGTCTTTCATCTCTCGAAGCGAAGCTATGACATATTTGAATGCTGAAAGATCGAGACCTCGTTTCTTTAGTAACTGAACGATTTCACACTCATCTTGCTGACGGCTGTCCTCGCCATTGCATTCGTCGGAACTTTGAGAGATGGATGACTCTTCCTCCTCTGACTGTAAATCGGCATCGTCATCTTCGCTTGAGCTCAGTTCCACCTTGGGCGTAGCCTCGTGAATCGAGGAGCGTTTTCCCGAGATATGATCAATGGAAAAATTGGAAGTGGTTGCTGGTGTAATAATTTGACTAATGGCACTGCCGAATGATACAGCTGACGAGCTGCATATCGTCTCTCGACTGAAACCCCTCTCGACGTTGGAGAAAGCACTATCGCCAGCGCCAACGTACTTTGTACCTAGCTTCCTTTCGCTTTGCATACGAGATTCGTGATAAGATTGGAGAACGCTCCGTCTCGTTTAGATATAAGTTAAAGTACCCTAAAAGTAGCTAAATGCGGCCTTAACTTTCTAATAGAGTCCTGAATGTCCGCAGGGCACTGGACAAGAGTTAATCCTAAGTTTCGCATACGCGATTTGATCGTTTGTCTTGGTATGCCACCAAACACTTTGTCACATACTTCAATGAAAGCGTGATATATCCTGCCCTGGTCATCGCAAACTGGCAAGAGTACGTCTCCATCACCAATAGGAGAGGAGCTTCTCTTTATCTGATAATAACCACAAAACACAAAAAAATTAATACTACTTAGTAATCTTGTCTTGCTGGGTGTAACCTTCCAGAGTGATTGTAAGTGTAGAGCGCCCGTAAATCTAAAATTAATCAACGCTAACAAATGCTTACACGTTTTAAGGACTTTAAGAAAAGAATTATATTCTTAAGCAGAAAAAGCTCACCTATTTATCTATTTATTTTGTCCTACCTAATTTTATCTACGGGCTGCTTGTTTTGCGGGCGTCTGAATCTGATCTTGATATCATCCAGAACTTTTTAGATAGATGTTAAAAGCGCCGTTTTATTTCTTATCCTATTTAGGACCTCTTAAACAAGCAAGAGTATAAAATTTAAAAAAAAAAGTCATTTCCGTAGATAATCACCCGTTCAGTTCTTACATTCCCTCAAAAAAGGACTGTTCATATAATTTCCGAAAAAGACAATGTGAGCGTCCTAAAGTGAATGCTACAGAAAACTAAGAGAATGCTGCAGAAAGTGAATGGTTAAGAAAAGAGCGCTTAGTGTGATTTACTTTGCCGACAGACGTGTTCACGCAATTCCTTTTTTTTTTGCCGATGCAAATGCTTTACCATTGTCGTTCCTCTAGTATGAGTGGGTCTCTAACTCAAGGCATGACATCAACAAGAATAACGCTCCCTCAAACATCTTGCGGCTATTTCATAGAACTTCTAATATACATTTATACTACACGCGATCATCCACCTCTGGCAAATTCTTCCTCCAAAGCAGTAGATTAGAAATACAAAAACGCTGTTTTTGGCTATTTGGCGTAACACTATGGAATGATATACCACGCTGTGCAAGAGACCTGCCTATGAGAGAAGTAACCAACTTCTCTTTGACATTTTGGAAAATGAAAAGGATGATTATATTGAAACGCCTATAATAGTGCAAAAAGTAAGACTATTTAAAAAGCCAAAAATCTCTGTACCTCATTCTTCCTTTCTCAAACTTGTACTATTATCTTTTTTTCCTCGTATCAGTCCTTACTTCTCATTAGTTCCGTCTTTATTGTTTTTGAATTTCTTTCCAATTGTACTGTCTGTCTGGTCTGCCCAGATAAGCCTTAGCTACCTGCGGCCAGCTAACTCTTTTTTTGTATACAAATTTTAAAAATAAAGCTATGTGGTTTTTTAATGCTAAGCGTTTTATGTCCGCCGTTGTAAATACTTTGCTATTTACCTCCGAGCAACTCGCGAGTGTGGTGCTCCCTCGTGTGAATTTCGAAAAAATGGCGTCCAAGTTTGCATTCGTGACAAGCAAGAAATCATCCAAATTAACGACGAAGCAGTCCCTAAAAACACAAAGAAAGCGACTAAATTTGGTTTGGCCGTGTTTAAACGTAATGGTTTACTATTTTAACCCGGGGTTTATCGATAAAAACCAATGAGAAAGGTTTTTGTGTACAAATGCAAATTAATCTTGCGTAACCTCACTTGTTCACTTGAAAACTTTATTTTTTTTACAGAATGGTTTCAAATACAGAGAGAGAATATCATTCATTTGAACGAGGTTACATCAAATAAATAAGTGAAGAGAGTTTGCAACTCCATTTGAAGAAATGTCGCCACCAGAACTAAACAACGGCCGCCTTGTTGTTTCAGTCCTTTGCGCACGGGAAAATATTGCAATCGTTGCTGGAATATATGAATGAAAATCAATTTTTTGTGGTGTATATTATCGCACTGTTTTAGTATATACTAAAACAACTATTCACCTCAGTGTGGCTAGTGGTGGATATTTACCGAGCCGGTGAATAAGTTGTTAATTATCTTATGAGAAATAAAGACCATTGTAATAATTTCCTTTCTAATATCACGGGTGACAAGTTTATGTTTTTGTTTCTTCCCAACGCACTCAAAGAAATGTTCAAATTAGGTGCTTTTCGTCGAAACATTTCGAAAATTTTAAACTATAGCCAGAACAAAAAACTCCAGAACTAGGAATAATGTCCCGATAAAGAATTAAATTCTCCATACTAACATGCAAATAAATTTAAGACATTTGAGTAAGGAGAATTGGCATTTGATTTTAAGTTTCAACAGATTTTTTTTGAAGATAATTTGATTGACTGAGGCGATTTTGTGGCGGACAAATCTCGCTCTGAGTCTTGTTTCTGAACGCATGGAATACGGAGTCAATTGATTTCCAATGAGCCACTATGGCAAGCCGTTGCTGCCAAAAGCCTATCGAGTTGTAAATCCTGGTCCAAATGTCTTTCAATATCATCGAGTTAGAAAAGTTACATGGTCAGTTTTGAAATTGCATGGTCGAGTTTTGGAGAACCATGGTTGAGTTGCATTTTGAAAGTTTGAGTTCTCGCTAGCGAGTTTTTAATTTCTCGCTAGCGAGTTTTCAATTTCTCGCTAGCGAGTTTTTTAATTCTCGCTAGCGAGTTTTCAGCGCTAGCGAGTTTTTTCTCAATCGTGCGCAAGCGCAATATGCGGACGGATGTTATAGACGGTGGCGGAAGCTTTAGACCATGGATGGAAGTTGTAGGCCGCGAATGGAAGCCGTAAATTTCGCAATTTTGAACTGTTGTTTTCTTTGAGGGCTCGAACTGGCGGGGTTCAAGTGTACCGATATTTCATTGACCCAAAGAACATGATGCAAACAAGACGCTCTGTGAGCGTTAACTCGGTACACTTTGGACACCTTGTGAAGTGCAGAAGTCGAACGCACGCTTTCTGATTCTCGGAAACAATCCGTTTGAAAAATGAAAATGGATTGCTTTTGGGCTCGCTCGATGCATGTTTGTTTTTTGTACGAGGGAATCACGTAAAACTGTTTTCGGAGTTGGCTATGCGAAAATAATGTCACTGGCTCCCACTTGAATTACTTTTATAATTCAGCCTCGCTGTAGTATTTGAAATCGTGGTATCGTTTCATGACTGTAACTAATTTGGGTCGACCTAAACTGTAATTAAGCTCGGCCCAGGAGAAGTACAGTGTCTGACCCGCGCTTTAATACGGTTCGAAAGTAATTTTGATTTACTAGTGAAATGAACTACGGTACAAGCCAGACTCCGTGGCGCCAGTATGTGACAAGAAAAAGATCATTATCAAAATTTTCTATTAAGTCAAGCATTATTTGTGTTGCAGGACGCACAACAAAGTTCATCAGTGTTGGCATTGTTCAACTGTTATGACTATTATAAATTTACAGTGGCTTAACATAATTTTTCCTAGGTTTTGAAGGAAAAAAAGAAGGTGCATTAAAAGTCCTTTCGTGACATGCGATGCTGAACACGCCTAGATCCTGAAGACTTTCATTGTTTTTTACAGTGCAAGATATGCAAAATTACTGAATCACAACTAAATTCCAGCCGACAGAGAATATTTGTGTCACTTTGTCGAAAGAAATCGACAAGCTGCTCTGCCTAACTACTTCACCTCATGTAGCAAACCTGTATTGAAATCGCATCAGACTACAGCAGCAATGAATACCCGAATGCATGCACTTAGCCACTACGTGAATGAGCTGGCTTCAAGGACCCTTTGATCAATTTTCGAACCGATAGTCGGTTTTAGCGTACGTCTGCTTCTGCACTTCGCAAGGTGTTCAAGGTGTCCCAGGTAAAAGCTCATAGAGGGTCTTGTTTGCACTATGTTCTTTGGCTTGATGAAATCTCAAAGAAAACAACAGTTCAAAATTGCGAAATTTACGGCTTCCATTCGCGGCCTTCAACTTCCCTCTATGGTCAAAAGTTTCCTCCACCGTCTACAACATCCGTCCACATATTCCGCTTGCGCACGATTGAGAAAAACTCGCTAGCGAGAAATTGAAAACTCGCTAGCGAGAAATTGAAAACTCGCTAGCGAGAATTTAAAATCTCGCTAGCGAGAAATTGACAACTCGCTAGCGAGAAATTGAAAACTCGCTAGCGAGAATTTAAAAACTCGCTAGCGAGAAATTAAAAACTCGCTAGCGAGAACTCAAACTTTCAAAATGCAACTCAACCATGGTTCTCCAGAACTCGACCATGCAATTTCAAAACTGACCATGTAACTTTTCTAACTCGATGATATTGAAAGACATTTGGACCAGGATTTACAACTCGATAGGCTTTTGGCAGCAACGGCTTGCCATAAGCCACTTAAGCCAACATATAAGTTTAAGTAGCTAAGACTTTAAACGTTCAAACGCGTAAGCATTTAAATCGATTAAATTTGAAGACATTTGCCTCTATTGCACGAAAATTATTTACCACAACCAATTCATCGGTTGCGAAAAGTTCGAACAGAGGCTCCCTTTAACCGCTGACGTACGCATTTTTCAGTAAACGCAAATTTGAAGTCTGACTTTTTGAATAGAAATCCTTTCCTTTGTCGTGAGTCTTTTTCTTTTTTTCGTGAGGTTTTTAATTTGCCGCGAGTCTTTTCGTTTTACCGTGAGTCTTTTTCTTTTTGCCTTGATTCTTTTCTTTTTGACGTGAGTCTTTTCTTATCGCCGCAAGTTTTTGATTTTCCCAAGCAGTTAATTAAGGTTGACGGACAGGCTTCGCCCTCCTAAAAGCTAAAGAAACCGCAAGTTGGTTTGCAAGTTAATTTTAAATCGTTTCAACTTTCCGACTATAATGACATGCAAAGTAAAATATGTTGGGATTTAACTTAAGCTTTCACACGCACAATTTTGCTCAACAACGAAGACAAAAGAATGAGCTCTGTTTTTCAGAAGCATTGGAATAGCTCACTACTAAATGTTCAGTGAAAAAATACAAAATTTGTTTCTTTCAATGAATCGGTCGGGAGTCTGGAAAGCATTTTCCTTACAGCAACAAGTATTGTGACGTTCGCATTCGTGAAATATAGCAGCGGGACGTAGACGATCGAGCAAGGCTCACGAAGTTACCATGCATATAAGCCTTTAAATGTATTTTCCTGGCCGCCTGGTAGTTAAAGGACATCATGAAGTCTGAATACTCGCAAGTCGCTAGCATATCTCGAAGAACTGAGACGTGCTCTTCTCATTTGAATGCTGAAAATTCTCGTTTGTGTAGTCGAGATGAATATCAGCGTTCGAAGGCAGATCGATCCAGGCGGTAAGTCTACAAGCAGGTCTTCTAATCAAACAGTTCCAGCGTAAGTTCTGGCTCATTTGCCAGCTTTTTACATATACCCAAAAAAAGAAATAAGACCTGCTTTTAGACTTAGGTTTTTTGTTCAAAGTGAGCTATAGTGCAATAATGCCGCGTGTTTTTGAGTCGTCTCCCACAATGCAGTGCGACATGAATGTTAGTGATCCTGTGCATCCCACTTAGGCCCCAAGTGACCTCAACCCTAGGTTTTTTGTTCAAAGTGAGCTATAGTGCA
This sequence comes from Pachyseris speciosa, assembly GCA_016490735.1. Taxonomy (NCBI): domain Eukaryota; kingdom Metazoa; phylum Cnidaria; class Anthozoa; order Scleractinia; family Pachyseridae; genus Pachyseris; species Pachyseris speciosa. Next base: position 26,499 of record JAEMWC010000547.1, on the reverse strand, counting down.
ATAATGCCGCGTGTTTTTGAGTCGTCTCCCACAATGCAGTGCGACATGAATGTTAGTGATCCTGTGCATCCCACTTAGGCCCCAAGTGACCTCAACCCTAGGTTTTTTGTTCAAAGTGAGCTATAGTGCAATAATGCCGCGTGTTTTTGAGTCGTCTCCCACAATGCAGTGCGACATGAATGTTAGTGATCCTGTGCATCCCACTTAGGCCCCAAGTGACCTCAACCCTAGGTTTTTTGTTCAAAGTGAGCTATAGTGCAATAATGCCGCGTGTTTTTGAGTCGTCTCCCACAATGCAGTGCGACATGAATGTTAGTGATCCTGTGCATCCCACTTAGGCCCCAAGTGACCTCAACCCTAGGTTTTTTGTTCAAAGTGAGCTATAGTGCAATAATGCCGCGTGTTTTTGAGTCGTCTCCCACAATGCAGTGCGACATGAATGTTAGTGATCCTGTGCATCCCACTTAGGCCCCAAGTGACCTCAACCCTAGGTTTTTTGTTCAAAGTGAGCTATAGTGCAATAATGCCGCGTGTTTTTGAGTCGTCTCCCACAATGCAGTGCGACATGAATGTTAGTGATCCTGTGCATCCCACTTAGGCCCCAAGTGACCTCAACCCTAGGTTTTTTGTTCAAAGTGAGCTATAGTGCAATAATGCCGCGTGTTTTTGAGTCGTCTCCCACAATGCAGTGCGACATGAATGTTAGTGATCCTGTGCATCCCACTTAGGCCCCAAGTGACCTCAACCCTAGGTTTTTTGTTCAAAGTGAGCTATAGTGCAATAATGCCGCGTGTTTTTGAGTCGTCTCCCACAATGCAGTGCGACATGAATGTTAGTGATCCTGTGCATCCCACTTAGGCCCCAAGTGACCTCAACCCTAGGTTTTTTGTTCAAAGTGAGCTATAGTGCAATAATGCCGCGTGTTTTTGAGTCGTCTCCCACAATGCAGTGCGACATGAATGTTAGTGATCCTGTGCATCCCACTTAGGCCCCAAGTGACCTCAACCCTAGGTTTTTTGTTCAAAGTGAGCTATAGTGCAATAATGCCGCGTGTTTTTGAGTCGTCTCCCACAATGCAGTGCGACATGAATGTTAGTGATCCTGTGCATCCCACTTAGGCCCCAAGTGACCTCAACCCTAGGTTTTTTGTTCAAAGTGAGCTATAGTGCAATAATGCCGCGTGTTTTTGAGTCGTCTCCCACAATGCAGTGCGACATGAATGTTAGTGATCCTGTGCATCCCACTTAGGCCCCAAGTGACCTCAACCCTAGGTTTTTTGTTCAAAGTGAGCTATAGTGCAATAATGCCGCGTGTTTTTGAGTCGTCTCCCACAATGCAGTGCGACATGAATGTTAGTGATCCTGTGCATCCCACTTAGGCCCCAAGTGACCTCAACCCTAGGTTTTTTGTTCAAAGTGAGCTATAGTGCAATAATGCCGCGTGTTTTTGAGTCGTCTCCCACAATGCAGTGCGACATGAATGTTAGTGATCCTGTGCATCCCACTTAGGCCCCAAGTGACCTCAACCCTAGGTTTTTTGTTCAAAGTGAGCTATAGTGCAATAATGCCGCGTGTTTTTGAGTCGTCTCCCACAATGCAGTGCGACATGAATGTTAGTGATCCTGTGCATCCCACTTAGGCCCCAAGTGACCTCAACCCTAGGTTTTTTGTTCAAAGTGAGCTATAGTGCAATAATGCCGCGTGTTTTTGAGTCGTCTCCCACAATGCAGTGCGACATGAATGTTAGTGATCCTGTGCATCCCACTTAGGCCCCAAGTGACCTCAACCCTAGGTTTTTTGTTCAAAGTGAGCTATAGTGCAATAATGCCGCGTGTTTTTGAGTCGTCTCCCACAATGCAGTGCGACATGAATGTTAGTGATCCTGTGCATCCCACTTAGGCCCCAAGTGACCTCAACCCTAGGTTTTTTGTTCAAAGTGAGCTATAGTGCAATAATGCCGCGTGTTTTTGAGTCGTCTCCCACAATGCAGTGCGACATGAATGTTAGTGATCCTGTGCATCCCACTTAGGCCCCAAGTGACCTCAACCCTAGGTTTTTTGTTCAAAGTGAGCTATAGTGCAATAATGCCGCGTGTTTTTGAGTCGTCTCCCACAATGCAGTGCGACATGAATGTTAGTGATCCTGTGCATCCCACTTAGGCCCCAAGTGACCTCAACCCTAGGTTTTTTGTTCAAAGTGAGCTATAGTGCAATAATGCCGCGTGTTTTTGAGTCGTCTCCCACAATGCAGTGCGACATGAATGTTAGTGATCCTGTGCATCCCACTTAGGCCCCAAGTGACCTCAACCCTAGGTTTTTTGTTCAAAGTGAGCTATAGTGCAATAATGCCGCGTGTTTTTGAGTCGTCTCCCACAATGCAGTGCGACATGAATGTTAGTGATCCTGTGCATCCCACTTAGGCCCCAAGTGACCTCAACCCTAGGTTTTTTGTTCAAAGTGAGCTATAGTGCAATAATGCCGCGTGTTTTTGAGTCGTCTCCCACAATGCAGTGCGACATGAATGTTAGTGATCCTGTGCATCCCACTTAGGCCCCAAGTGACCTCAACCCTAGGTTTTTTGTTCAAAGTGAGCTATAGTGCAATAATGCCGCGTGTTTTTGAGTCGTCTCCCACAATGCAGTGCGACATGAATGTTAGTGATCCTGTGCATCCCACTTAGGCCCCAAGTGACCTCAACCCTAGGTTTTTTGTTCAAAGTGAGCTATAGTGCAATAATGCCGCGTGTTTTTGAGTCGTCTCCCACAATGCAGTGCGACATGAATGTTAGTGATCCTGTGCATCCCACTTAGGCCCCAAGTGACCTCAACCCTAGGTTTTTTGTTCAAAGTGAGCTATAGTGCAATAATGCCGCGTGTTTTTGAGTCGTCTCCCACAATGCAGTGCGACATGAATGTTAGTGATCCTGTGCATCCCACTTAGGCCCCAAGTGACCTCAACCCTAGGTTTTTTGTTCAAAGTGAGCTATAGTGCAATAATGCCGCGTGTTTTTGAGTCGTCTCCCACAATGCAGTGCGACATGAATGTTAGTGATCCTGTGCATCCCACTTAGGCCCCAAGTGACCTCAACCCTAGGTTTTTTGTTCAAAGTGAGCTATAGTGCAATAATGCCGCGTGTTTTTGAGTCGTCTCCCACAATGCAGTGCGACATGAATGTTAGTGATCCTGTGCATCCCACTTAGGCCCCAAGTGACCTCAACCCTAGGTTTTTTGTTCAAAGTGAGCTATAGTGCAATAATGCCGCGTGTTTTTGAGTCGTCTCCCACAATGCAGTGCGACATGAATGTTAGTGATCCTGTGCATCCCACTTAGGCCCCAAGTGACCTCAACCCTAGGTTTTTTGTTCAAAGTGAGCTATAGTGCAATAATGCCGCGTGTTTTTGAGTCGTCTCCCACAATGCAGTGCGACATGAATGTTAGTGATCCTGTGCATCCCACTTAGGCCCCAAGTGACCTCAACCCTAGGTTTTTTGTTCAAAGTGAGCTATAGTGCAATAATGCCGCGTGTTTTTGAGTCGTCTCCCACAATGCAGTGCGACATGAATGTTAGTGATCCTGTGCATCCCACTTAGGCCCCAAGTGACCTCAACCCTAGGTTTTTTGTTCAAAGTGAGCTATAGTGCAATAATGCCGCGTGTTTTTGAGTCGTCTCCCACAATGCAGTGCGACATGAATGTTAGTGATCCTGTGCATCCCACTTAGGCCCCAAGTGACCTCAACCCTAGGTTTTTTGTTCAAAGTGAGCTATAGTGCAATAATGCCGCGTGTTTTTGAGTCGTCTCCCACAATGCAGTGCGACATGAATGTTAGTGATCCTGTGCATCCCACTTAGGCCCCAAGTGACCTCAACCCTAGGTTTTTTGTTCAAAGTGAGCTATAGTGCAATAATGCCGCGTGTTTTTGAGTCGTCTCCCACAATGCAGTGCGACATGAATGTTAGTGATCCTGTGCATCCCACTTAGGCCCCAAGTGACCTCAACCCTAGGTTTTTTGTTCAAAGTGAGCTATAGTGCAATAATGCCGCGTGTTTTTGAGTCGTCTCCCACAATGCAGTGCGACATGAATGTTAGTGATCCTGTGCATCCCACTTAGGCCCCAAGTGACCTCAACCCTAGGTTTTTTGTTCAAAGTGAGCTATAGTGCAATAATGCCGCGTGTTTTTGAGTCGTCTCCCACAATGCAGTGCGACATGAATGTTAGTGATCCTGTGCATCCCACTTAGGCCCCAAGTGACCTCAACCCTAGGTTTTTTGTTCAAAGTGAGCTATAGTGCAATAATGCCGCGTGTTTTTGAGTCGTCTCCCACAATGCAGTGCGACATGAATGTTAGTGATCCTGTGCATCCCACTTAGGCCCCAAGTGACCTCAACCCTAGGTTTTTTGTTCAAAGTGAGCTATAGTGCAATAATGCCGCGTGTTTTTGAGTCGTCTCCCACAATGCAGTGCGACATGAATGTTAGTGATCCTGTGCATCCCACTTAGGCCCCAAGTGACCTCAACCCTAGGTTTTTTGTTCAAAGTGAGCTATAGTGCAATAATGCCGCGTGTTTTTGAGTCGTCTCCCACAATGCAGTGCGACATGAATGTTAGTGATCCTGTGCATCCCACTTAGGCCCCAAGTGACCTCAACCCTAGGTTTTTTGTTCAAAGTGAGCTATAGTGCAATAATGCCGCGTGTTTTTGAGTCGTCTCCCACAATGCAGTGCGACATGAATGTTAGTGATCCTGTGCATCCCACTTAGGCCCCAAGTGACCTCAACCCTAGGTTTTTTGTTCAAAGTGAGCTATAGTGCAATAATGCCGCGTGTTTTTGAGTCGTCTCCCACAATGCAGTGCGACATGAATGTTAGTGATCCTGTGCATCCCACTTAGGCCCCAAGTGACCTCAACCCTAGGTTTTTTGTTCAAAGTGAGCTATAGTGCAATAATGCCGCGTGTTTTTGAGTCGTCTCCCACAATGCAGTGCGACATGAATGTTAGTGATCCTGTGCATCCCACTTAGGCCCCAAGTGACCTCAACCCTAGGTTTTTTGTTCAAAGTGAGCTATAGTGCAATAATGCCGCGTGTTTTTGAGTCGTCTCCCACAATGCAGTGCGACATGAATGTTAGTGATCCTGTGCATCCCACTTAGGCCCCAAGTGACCTCAACCCTAGGTTTTTTGTTCAAAGTGAGCTATAGTGCAATAATGCCGCGTGTTTTTGAGTCGTCTCCCACAATGCAGTGCGACATGAATGTTAGTGATCCTGTGCATCCCACTTAGGCCCCAAGTGACCTCAACCCTAGGTTTTTTGTTCAAAGTGAGCTATAGTGCAATAATGCCGCGTGTTTTTGAGTCGTCTCCCACAATGCAGTGCGACATGAATGTTAGTGATCCTGTGCATCCCACTTAGGCCCCAAGTGACCTCAACCCTAGGTTTTTTGTTCAAAGTGAGCTATAGTGCAATAATGCCGCGTGTTTTTGAGTCGTCTCCCACAATGCAGTGCGACATGAATGTTAGTGATCCTGTGCATCCCACTTAGGCCCCAAGTGACCTCAACCCTAGGTTTTTTGTTCAAAGTGAGCTATAGTGCAATAATGCCGCGTGTTTTTGAGTCGTCTCCCACAATGCAGTGCGACATGAATGTTAGTGATCCTGTGCATCCCACTTAGGCCCCAAGTGACCTCAACCCTAGGTTTTTTGTTCAAAGTGAGCTATAGTGCAATAATGCCGCGTGTTTTTGAGTCGTCTCCCACAATGCAGTGCGACATGAATGTTAGTGATCCTGTGCATCCCACTTAGGCCCCAAGTGACCTCAACCCTAGGTTTTTTGTTCAAAGTGAGCTATAGTGCAATAATGCCGCGTGTTTTTGAGTCGTCTCCCACAATGCAGTGCGACATGAATGTTAGTGATCCTGTGCATCCCACTTAGGCCCCAAGTGACCTCAACCCTAGGTTTTTTGTTCAAAGTGAGCTATAGTGCAATAATGCCGCGTGTTTTTGAGTCGTCTCCCACAATGCAGTGCGACATGAATGTTAGTGATCCTGTGCATCCCACTTAGGCCCCAAGTGACCTCAACCCTAGGTTTTTTGTTCAAAGTGAGCTATAGTGCAATAATGCCGCGTGTTTTTGAGTCGTCTCCCACAATGCAGTGCGACATGAATGTTAGTGATCCTGTGCATCCCACTTAGGCCCCAAGTGACCTCAACCCTAGGTTTTTTGTTCAAAGTGAGCTATAGTGCAATAATGCCGCGTGTTTTTGAGTCGTCTCCCACAATGCAGTGCGACATGAATGTTAGTGATCCTGTGCATCCCACTTAGGCCCCAAGTGACCTCAACCCTAGGTTTTTTGTTCAAAGTGAGCTATAGTGCAATAATGCCGCGTGTTTTTGAGTCGTCTCCCACAATGCAGTGCGACATGAATGTTAGTGATCCTGTGCATCCCACTTAGGCCCCAAGTGACCTCAACCCTAGGTTTTTTGTTCAAAGTGAGCTATAGTGCAATAATGCCGCGTGTTTTTGAGTCGTCTCCCACAATGCAGTGCGACATGAATGTTAGTGATCCTGTGCATCCCACTTAGGCCCCAAGTGACCTCAACCCTAGGTTTTTTGTTCAAAGTGAGCTATAGTGCAATAATGCCGCGTGTTTTTGAGTCGTCTCCCACAATGCAGTGCGACATGAATGTTAGTGATCCTGTGCATCCCACTTAGGCCCCAAGTGACCTCAACCCTAGGTTTTTTGTTCAAAGTGAGCTATAGTGCAATAATGCCGCGTGTTTTTGAGTCGTCTCCCACAATGCAGTGCGACATGAATGTTAGTGATCCTGTGCATCCCACTTAGGCCCCAAGTGACCTCAACCCTAGGTTTTTTGTTCAAAGTGAGCTATAGTGCAATAATGCCGCGTGTTTTTGAGTCGTCTCCCACAATGCAGTGCGACATGAATGTTAGTGATCCTGTGCATCCCACTTAGGCCCCAAGTGACCTCAACCCTAGGTTTTTTGTTCAAAGTGAGCTATAGTGCAATAATGCCGCGTGTTTTTGAGTCGTCTCCCACAATGCAGTGCGACATGAATGTTAGTGATCCTGTGCATCCCACTTAGGCCCCAAGTGACCTCAACCCTAGGTTTTTTGTTCAAAGTGAGCTATAGTGCAATAATGCCGCGTGTTTTTGAGTCGTCTCCCACAATGCAGTGCGACATGAATGTTAGTGATCCTGTGCATCCCACTTAGGCCCCAAGTGACCTCAACCCTAGGTTTTTTGTTCAAAGTGAGCTATAGTGCAATAATGCCGCGTGTTTTTGAGTCGTCTCCCACAATGCAGTGCGACATGAATGTTAGTGATCCTGTGCATCCCACTTAGGCCCCAAGTGACCTCAACCCTAGGTTTTTTGTTCAAAGTGAGCTATAGTGCAATAATGCCGCGTGTTTTTGAGTCGTCTCCCACAATGCAGTGCGACATGAATGTTAGTGATCCTGTGCATCCCACTTAGGCCCCAAGTGACCTCAACCCTAGGTTTTTTGTTCAAAGTGAGCTATAGTGCAATAATGCCGCGTGTTTTTGAGTCGTCTCCCACAATGCAGTGCGACATGAATGTTAGTGATCCTGTGCATCCCACTTAGGCCCCAAGTGACCTCAACCCTAGGTTTTTTGTTCAAAGTGAGCTATAGTGCAATAATGCCGCGTGTTTTTGAGTCGTCTCCCACAATGCAGTGCGACATGAATGTTAGTGATCCTGTGCATCCCACTTAGGCCCCAAGTGACCTCAACCCTAGGTTTTTTGTTCAAAGTGAGCTATAGTGCAATAATGCCGCGTGTTTTTGAGTCGTCTCCCACAATGCAGTGCGACATGAATGTTAGTGATCCTGTGCATCCCACTTAGGCCCCAAGTGACCTCAACCCTAGGTTTTTTGTTCAAAGTGAGCTATAGTGCAATAATGCCGCGTGTTTTTGAGTCGTCTCCCACAATGCAGTGCGACATGAATGTTAGTGATCCTGTGCATCCCACTTAGGCCCCAAGTGACCTCAACCCTAGGTTTTTTGTTCAAAGTGAGCTATAGTGCAATAATGCCGCGTGTTTTTGAGTCGTCTCCCACAATGCAGTGCGACATGAATGTTAGTGATCCTGTGCATCCCACTTAGGCCCCAAGTGACCTCAACCCTAGGTTTTTTGTTCAAAGTGAGCTATAGTGCAATAATGCCGCGTGTTTTTGAGTCGTCTCCCACAATGCAGTGCGACATGAATGTTAGTGATCCTGTGCATCCCACTTAGGCCCCAAGTGACCTCAACCCTAGGTTTTTTGTTCAAAGTGAGCTATAGTGCAATAATGCCGCGTGTTTTTGAGTCGTCTCCCACAATGCAGTGCGACATGAATGTTAGTGATCCTGTGCATCCCACTTAGGCCCCAAGTGACCTCAACCCTAGGTTTTTTGTTCAAAGTGAGCTATAGTGCAATAATGCCGCGTGTTTTTGAGTCGTCTCCCACAATGCAGTGCGACATGAATGTTAGTGATCCTGTGCATCCCACTTAGGCCCCAAGTGACCTCAACCCTAGGTTTTTTGTTCAAAGTGAGCTATAGTGCAATAATGCCGCGTGTTTTTGAGTCGTCTCCCACAATGCAGTGCGACATGAATGTTAGTGATCCTGTGCATCCCACTTAGGCCCCAAGTGACCTCAACCCTAGGTTTTTTGTTCAAAGTGAGCTATAGTGCAATAATGCCGCGTGTTTTTGAGTCGTCTCCCACAATGCAGTGCGACATGAATGTTAGTGATCCTGTGCATCCCACTTAGGCCCCAAGTGACCTCAACCCTAGGTTTTTTGTTCAAAGTGAGCTATAGTGCAATAATGCCGCGTGTTTTTGAGTCGTCTCCCACAATGCAGTGCGACATGAATGTTAGTGATCCTGTGCATCCCACTTAGGCCCCAAGTGACCTCAACCCTAGGTTTTTTGTTCAAAGTGAGCTATAGTGCAATAATGCCGCGTGTTTTTGAGTCGTCTCCCACAATGCAGTGCGACATGAATGTTAGTGATCCTGTGCATCCCACTTAGGCCCCAAGTGACCTCAACCCTAGGTTTTTTGTTCAAAGTGAGCTATAGTGCAATAATGCCGCGTGTTTTTGAGTCGTCTCCCACAATGCAGTGCGACATGAATGTTAGTGATCCTGTGCATCCCACTTAGGCCCCAAGTGACCTCAACCCTAGGTTTTTTGTTCAAAGTGAGCTATAGTGCAATAATGCCGCGTGTTTTTGAGTCGTCTCCCACAATGCAGTGCGACATGAATGTTAGTGATCCTGTGCATCCCACTTAGGCCCCAAGTGACCTCAACCCTAGGTTTTTTGTTCAAAGTGAGCTATAGTGCAATAATGCCGCGTGTTTTTGAGTCGTCTCCCACAATGCAGTGCGACATGAATGTTAGTGATCCTGTGCATCCCACTTAGGCCCCAAGTGACCTCAACCCTAGGTTTTTTGTTCAAAGTGAGCTATAGTGCAATAATGCCGCGTGTTTTTGAGTCGTCTCCCACAATGCAGTGCGACATGAATGTTAGTGATCCTGTGCATCCCACTTAGGCCCCAAGTGACCTCAACCCTAGGTTTTTTGTTCAAAGTGAGCTATAGTGCAATAATGCCGCGTGTTTTTGAGTCGTCTCCCACAATGCAGTGCGACATGAATGTTAGTGATCCTGTGCATCCCACTTAGGCCCCAAGTGACCTCAACCCTAGGTTTTTTGTTCAAAGTGAGCTATAGTGCAATAATGCCGCGTGTTTTTGAGTCGTCTCCCACAATGCAGTGCGACATGAATGTTAGTGATCCTGTGCATCCCACTTAGGCCCCAAGTGACCTCAACCCTAGGTTTTTTGTTCAAAGTGAGCTATAGTGCAATAATGCCGCGTGTTTTTGAGTCGTCTCCCACAATGCAGTGCGACATGAATGTTAGTGATCCTGTGCATCCCACTTAGGCCCCAAGTGACCTCAACCCTAGGTTTTTTGTTCAAAGTGAGCTATAGTGCAATAATGCCGCGTGTTTTTGAGTCGTCTCCCACAATGCAGTGCGACATGAATGTTAGTGATCCTGTGCATCCCACTTAGGCCCCAAGTGACCTCAACCCTAGGTTTTTTGTTCAAAGTGAGCTATAGTGCAATAATGCCGCGTGTTTTTGAGTCGTCTCCCACAATGCAGTGCGACATGAATGTTAGTGATCCTGTGCATCCCACTTAGGCCCCAAGTGACCTCAACCCTAGGTTTTTTGTTCAAAGTGAGCTATAGTGCAATAATGCCGCGTGTTTTTGAGTCGTCTCCCACAATGCAGTGCGACATGAATGTTAGTGATCCTGTGCATCCCACTTAGGCCCCAAGTGACCTCAACCCTAGGTTTTTTGTTCAAAGTGAGCTATAGTGCAATAATGCCGCGTGTTTTTGAGTCGTCTCCCACAATGCAGTGCGACATGAATGTTAGTGATCCTGTGCATCCCACTTAGGCCCCAAGTGACCTCAACCCTAGGTTTTTTGTTCAAAGTGAGCTATAGTGCAATAATGCCGCGTGTTTTTGAGTCGTCTCCCACAATGCAGTGCGACATGAATGTTAGTGATCCTGTGCATCCCACTTAGGCCCCAAGTGACCTCAACCCTAGGTTTTTTGTTCAAAGTGAGCTATAGTGCAATAATGCCGCGTGTTTTTGAGTCGTCTCCCACAATGCAGTGCGACATGAATGTTAGTGATCCTGTGCATCCCACTTAGGCCCCAAGTGACCTCAACCCTAGGTTTTTTGTTCAAAGTGAGCTATAGTGCAATAATGCCGCGTGTTTTTGAGTCGTCTCCCACAATGCAGTGCGACATGAATGTTAGTGATCCTGTGCATCCCACTTAGGCCCCAAGTGACCTCAACCCTAGGTTTTTTGTTCAAAGTGAGCTATAGTGCAATAATGCCGCGTGTTTTTGAGTCGTCTCCCACAATGCAGTGCGACATGAATGTTAGTGATCCTGTGCATCCCACTTAGGCCCCAAGTGACCTCAACCCTAGGTTTTTTGTTCAAAGTGAGCTATAGTGCAATAATGCCGCGTGTTTTTGAGTCGTCTCCCACAATGCAGTGCGACATGAATGTTAGTGATCCTGTGCATCCCACTTAGGCCCCAAGTGACCTCAACCCTAGGTTTTTTGTTCAAAGTGAGCTATAGTGCAATAATGCCGCGTGTTTTTGAGTCGTCTCCCACAATGCAGTGCGACATGAATGTTAGTGATCCTGTGCATCCCACTTAGGCCCCAAGTGACCTCAACCCTAGGTTTTTTGTTCAAAGTGAGCTATAGTGCAATAATGCCGCGTGTTTTTGAGTCGTCTCCCACAATGCAGTGCGACATGAATGTTAGTGATCCTGTGCATCCCACTTAGGCCCCAAGTGACCTCAACCCTAGGTTTTTTGTTCAAAGTGAGCTATAGTGCAATAATGCCGCGTGTTTTTGAGTCGTCTCCCACAATGCAGTGCGACATGAATGTTAGTGATCCTGTGCATCCCACTTAGGCCCCAAGTGACCTCAACCCTAGGTTTTTTGTTCAAAGTGAGCTATAGTGCAATAATGCCGCGTGTTTTTGAGTCGTCTCCCACAATGCAGTGCGACATGAATGTTAGTGATCCTGTGCATCCCACTTAGGCCCCAAGTGACCTCAACCCTAGGTTTTTTGTTCAAAGTGAGCTATAGTGCAATAATGCCGCGTGTTTTTGAGTCGTCTCCCACAATGCAGTGCGACATGAATGTTAGTGATCCTGTGCATCCCACTTAGGCCCCAAGTGACCTCAACCCTAGGTTTTTTGTTCAAAGTGAGCTATAGTGCAATAATGCCGCGTGTTTTTGAGTCGTCTCCCACAATGCAGTGCGACATGAATGTTAGTGATCCTGTGCATCCCACTTAGGCCCCAAGTGACCTCAACCCTAGGTTTTTTGTTCAAAGTGAGCTATAGTGCAATAATGCCGCGTGTTTTTGAGTCGTCTCCCACAATGCAGTGCGACATGAATGTTAGTGATCCTGTGCATCCCACTTAGGCCCCAAGTGACCTCAACCCTAGGTTTTTTGTTCAAAGTGAGCTATAGTGCAATAATGCCGCGTGTTTTTGAGTCGTCTCCCACAATGCAGTGCGACATGAATGTTAGTGATCCTGTGCATCCCACTTAGGCCCCAAGTGACCTCAACCCTAGGTTTTTTGTTCAAAGTGAGCTATAGTGCAATAATGCCGCGTGTTTTTGAGTCGTCTCCCACAATGCAGTGCGACATGAATGTTAGTGATCCTGTGCATCCCACTTAGGCCCCAAGTGACCTCAACCCTAGGTTTTTTGTTCAAAGTGAGCTATAGTGCAATAATGCCGCGTGTTTTTGAGTCGTCTCCCACAATGCAGTGCGACATGAATGTTAGTGATCCTGTGCATCCCACTTAGGCCCCAAGTGACCTCAACCCTAGGTTTTTTGTTCAAAGTGAGCTATAGTGCAATAATGCCGCGTGTTTTTGAGTCGTCTCCCACAATGCAGTGCGACATGAATGTTAGTGATCCTGTGCATCCCACTTAGGCCCCAAGTGACCTCAACCCTAGGTTTTTTGTTCAAAGTGAGCTATAGTGCAATAATGCCGCGTGTTTTTGAGTCGTCTCCCACAATGCAGTGCGACATGAATGTTAGTGATCCTGTGCATCCCACTTAGGCCCCAAGTGACCTCAACCCTAGGTTTTTTGTTCAAAGTGAGCTATAGTGCAATAATGCCGCGTGTTTTTGAGTCGTCTCCCACAATGCAGTGCGACATGAATGTTAGTGATCCTGTGCATCCCACTTAGGCCCCAAGTGACCTCAACCCTAGGTTTTTTGTTCAAAGTGAGCTATAGTGCAATAATGCCGCGTGTTTTTGAGTCGTCTCCCACAATGCAGTGCGACATGAATGTTAGTGATCCTGTGCATCCCACTTAGGCCCCAAGTGACCTCAACCCTAGGTTTTTTGTTCAAAGTGAGCTATAGTGCAATAATGCCGCGTGTTTTTGAGTCGTCTCCCACAATGCAGTGCGACATGAATGTTAGTGATCCTGTGCATCCCACTTAGGCCCCAAGTGACCTCAACCCTAGGTTTTTTGTTCAAAGTGAGCTATAGTGCAATAATGCCGCGTGTTTTTGAGTCGTCTCCCACAATGCAGTGCGACATGAATGTTAGTGATCCTGTGCATCCCACTTAGGCCCCAAGTGACCTCAACCCTAGGTTTTTTGTTCAAAGTGAGCTATAGTGCAATAATGCCGCGTGTTTTTGAGTCGTCTCCCACAATGCAGTGCGACATGAATGTTAGTGATCCTGTGCATCCCACTTAGGCCCCAAGTGACCTCAACCCTAGGTTTTTTGTTCAAAGTGAGCTATAGTGCAATAATGCCGCGTGTTTTTGAGTCGTCTCCCACAATGCAGTGCGACATGAATGTTAGTGATCCTGTGCATCCCACTTAGGCCCCAAGTGACCTCAACCCTAGGTTTTTTGTTCAAAGTGAGCTATAGTGCAATAATGCCGCGTGTTTTTGAGTCGTCTCCCACAATGCAGTGCGACATGAATGTTAGTGATCCTGTGCATCCCACTTAGGCCCCAAGTGACCTCAACCCTAGGTTTTTTGTTCAAAGTGAGCTATAGTGCAATAATGCCGCGTGTTTTTGAGTCGTCTCCCACAATGCAGTGCGACATGAATGTTAGTGATCCTGTGCATCCCACTTAGGCCCCAAGTGACCTCAACCCTAGGTTTTTTGTTCAAAGTGAGCTATAGTGCAATAATGCCGCGTGTTTTTGAGTCGTCTCCCACAATGCAGTGCGACATGAATGTTAGTGATCCTGTGCATCCCACTTAGGCCCCAAGTGACCTCAACCCTAGGTTTTTTGTTCAAAGTGAGCTATAGTGCAATAATGCCGCGTGTTTTTGAGTCGTCTCCCACAATGCAGTGCGACATGAATGTTAGTGATCCTGTGCATCCCACTTAGGCCCCAAGTGACCTCAACCCTAGGTTTTTTGTTCAAAGTGAGCTATAGTGCAATAATGCCGCGTGTTTTTGAGTCGTCTCCCACAATGCAGTGCGACATGAATGTTAGTGATCCTGTGCATCCCACTTAGGCCCCAAGTGACCTCAACCCTAGGTTTTTTGTTCAAAGTGAGCTATAGTGCAATAATGCCGCGTGTTTTTGAGTCGTCTCCCACAATGCAGTGCGACATGAATGTTAGTGATCCTGTGCATCCCACTTAGGCCCCAAGTGACCTCAACCCTAGGTTTTTTGTTCAAAGTGAGCTATAGTGCAATAATGCCGCGTGTTTTTGAGTCGTCTCCCACAATGCAGTGCGACATGAATGTTAGTGATCCTGTGCATCCCACTTAGGCCCCAAGTGACCTCAACCCTAGGTTTTTTGTTCAAAGTGAGCTATAGTGCAATAATGCCGCGTGTTTTTGAGTCGTCTCCCACAATGCAGTGCGACATGAATGTTAGTGATCCTGTGCATCCCACTTAGGCCCCAAGTGACCTCAACCCTAGGTTTTTTGTTCAAAGTGAGCTATAGTGCAATAATGCCGCGTGTTTTTGAGTCGTCTCCCACAATGCAGTGCGACATGAATGTTAGTGATCCTGTGCATCCCACTTAGGCCCCAAGTGACCTCAACCCTAGGTTTTTTGTTCAAAGTGAGCTATAGTGCAATAATGCCGCGTGTTTTTGAGTCGTCTCCCACAATGCAGTGCGACATGAATGTTAGTGATCCTGTGCATCCCACTTAGGCCCCAAGTGACCTCAACCCTAGGTTTTTTGTTCAAAGTGAGCTATAGTGCAATAATGCCGCGTGTTTTTGAGTCGTCTCCCACAATGCAGTGCGACATGAATGTTAGTGATCCTGTGCATCCCACTTAGGCCCCAAGTGACCTCAACCCTAGGTTTTTTGTTCAAAGTGAGCTATAGTGCAATAATGCCGCGTGTTTTTGAGTCGTCTCCCACAATGCAGTGCGACATGAATGTTAGTGATCCTGTGCATCCCACTTAGGCCCCAAGTGACCTCAACCCTAGGTTTTTTGTTCAAAGTGAGCTATAGTGCAATAATGCCGCGTGTTTTTGAGTCGTCTCCCACAATGCAGTGCGACATGAATGTTAGTGATCCTGTGCATCCCACTTAGGCCCCAAGTGACCTCAACCCTAGGTTTTTTGTTCAAAGTGAGCTATAGTGCAATAATGCCGCGTGTTTTTGAGTCGTCTCCCACAATGCAGTGCGACATGAATGTTAGTGATCCTGTGCATCCCACTTAGGCCCCAAGTGACCTCAACCCTAGGTTTTTTGTTCAAAGTGAGCTATAGTGCAATAATGCCGCGTGTTTTTGAGTCGTCTCCCACAATGCAGTGCGACATGAATGTTAGTGATCCTGTGCATCCCACTTAGGCCCCAAGTGACCTCAACCCTAGGTTTTTTGTTCAAAGTGAGCTATAGTGCAATAATGCCGCGTGTTTTTGAGTCGTCTCCCACAATGCAGTGCGACATGAATGTTAGTGATCCTGTGCATCCCACTTAGGCCCCAAGTGACCTCAACCCTAGGTTTTTTGTTCAAAGTGAGCTATAGTGCAATAATGCCGCGTGTTTTTGAGTCGTCTCCCACAATGCAGTGCGACATGAATGTTAGTGATCCTGTGCATCCCACTTAGGCCCCAAGTGACCTCAACCCTAGGTTTTTTGTTCAAAGTGAGCTATAGTGCAATAATGCCGCGTGTTTTTGAGTCGTCTCCCACAATGCAGTGCGACATGAATGTTAGTGATCCTGTGCATCCCACTTAGGCCCCAAGTGACCTCAACCCTAGGTTTTTTGTTCAAAGTGAGCTATAGTGCAATAATGCCGCGTGTTTTTGAGTCGTCTCCCACAATGCAGTGCGACATGAATGTTAGTGATCCTGTGCATCCCACTTAGGCCCCAAGTGACCTCAACCCTAGGTTTTTTGTTCAAAGTGAGCTATAGTGCAATAATGCCGCGTGTTTTTGAGTCGTCTCCCACAATGCAGTGCGACATGAATGTTAGTGATCCTGTGCATCCCACTTAGGCCCCAAGTGACCTCAACCCTAGGTTTTTTGTTCAAAGTGAGCTATAGTGCAATAATGCCGCGTGTTTTTGAGTCGTCTCCCACAATGCAGTGCGACATGAATGTTAGTGATCCTGTGCATCCCACTTAGGCCCCAAGTGACCTCAACCCTAGGTTTTTTGTTCAAAGTGAGCTATAGTGCAATAATGCCGCGTGTTTTTGAGTCGTCTCCCACAATGCAGTGCGACATGAATGTTAGTGATCCTGTGCATCCCACTTAGGCCCCAAGTGACCTCAACCCTAGGTTTTTTGTTCAAAGTGAGCTATAGTGCAATAATGCCGCGTGTTTTTGAGTCGTCTCCCACAATGCAGTGCGACATGAATGTTAGTGATCCTGTGCATCCCACTTAGGCCCCAAGTGACCTCAACCCTAGGTTTTTTGTTCAAAGTGAGCTATAGTGCAATAATGCCGCGTGTTTTTGAGTCGTCTCCCACAATGCAGTGCGACATGAATGTTAGTGATCCTGTGCATCCCACTTAGGCCCCAAGTGACCTCAACCCTAGGTTTTTTGTTCAAAGTGAGCTATAGTGCAATAATGCCGCGTGTTTTTGAGTCGTCTCCCACAATGCAGTGCGACATGAATGTTAGTGATCCTGTGCATCCCACTTAGGCCCCAAGTGACCTCAACCCTAGGTTTTTTGTTCAAAGTGAGCTATAGTGCAATAATGCCGCGTGTTTTTGAGTCGTCTCCCACAATGCAGTGCGACATGAATGTTAGTGATCCTGTGCATCCCACTTAGGCCCCAAGTGACCTCAACCCTAGGTTTTTTGTTCAAAGTGAGCTATAGTGCAATAATGCCGCGTGTTTTTGAGTCGTCTCCCACAATGCAGTGCGACATGAATGTTAGTGATCCTGTGCATCCCACTTAGGCCCCAAGTGACCTCAACCCTAGGTTTTTTGTTCAAAGTGAGCTATAGTGCAATAATGCCGCGTGTTTTTGAGTCGTCTCCCACAATGCAGTGCGACATGAATGTTAGTGATCCTGTGCATCCCACTTAGGCCCCAAGTGACCTCAACCCTAGGTTTTTTGTTCAAAGTGAGCTATAGTGCAATAATGCCGCGTGTTTTTGAGTCGTCTCCCACAATGCAGTGCGACATGAATGTTAGTGATCCTGTGCATCCCACTTAGGCCCCAAGTGACCTCAACCCTAGGTTTTTTGTTCAAAGTGAGCTATAGTGCAATAATGCCGCGTGTTTTTGAGTCGTCTCCCACAATGCAGTGCGACATGAATGTTAGTGATCCTGTGCATCCCACTTAGGCCCCAAGTGACCTCAACCCTAGGTTTTTTGTTCAAAGTGAGCTATAGTGCAATAATGCCGCGTGTTTTTGAGTCGTCTCCCACAATGCAGTGCGACATGAATGTTAGTGATCCTGTGCATCCCACTTAGGCCCCAAGTGACCTCAACCCTAGGTTTTTTGTTCAAAGTGAGCTATAGTGCAATAATGCCGCGTGTTTTTGAGTCGTCTCCCACAATGCAGTGCGACATGAATGTTAGTGATCCTGTGCATCCCACTTAGGCCCCAAGTGACCTCAACCCTAGGTTTTTTGTTCAAAGTGAGCTATAGTGCAATAATGCCGCGTGTTTTTGAGTCGTCTCCCACAATGCAGTGCGACATGAATGTTAGTGATCCTGTGCATCCCACTTAGGCCCCAAGTGACCTCAACCCTAGGTTTTTTGTTCAAAGTGAGCTATAGTGCAATAATGCCGCGTGTTTTTGAGTCGTCTCCCACAATGCAGTGCGACATGAATGTTAGTGATCCTGTGCATCCCACTTAGGCCCCAAGTGACCTCAACCCTAGGTTTTTTGTTCAAAGTGAGCTATAGTGCAATAATGCCGCGTGTTTTTGAGTCGTCTCCCACAATGCAGTGCGACATGAATGTTAGTGATCCTGTGCATCCCACTTAGGCCCCAAGTGACCTCAACCCTAGGTTTTTTGTTCAAAGTGAGCTATAGTGCAATAATGCCGCGTGTTTTTGAGTCGTCTCCCACAATGCAGTGCGACATGAATGTTAGTGATCCTGTGCATCCCACTTAGGCCCCAAGTGACCTCAACCCTAGGTTTTTTGTTCAAAGTGAGCTATAGTGCAATAATGCCGCGTGTTTTTGAGTCGTCTCCCACAATGCAGTGCGACATGAATGTTAGTGATCCTGTGCATCCCACTTAGGCCCCAAGTGACCTCAACCCTAGGTTTTTTGTTCAAAGTGAGCTATAGTGCAATAATGCCGCGTGTTTTTGAGTCGTCTCCCACAATGCAGTGCGACATGAATGTTAGTGATCCTGTGCATCCCACTTAGGCCCCAAGTGACCTCAACCCTAGGTTTTTTGTTCAAAGTGAGCTATAGTGCAATAATGCCGCGTGTTTTTGAGTCGTCTCCCACAATGCAGTGCGACATGAATGTTAGTGATCCTGTGCATCCCACTTAGGCCCCAAGTGACCTCAACCCTAGGTTTTTTGTTCAAAGTGAGCTATAGTGCAATAATGCCGCGTGTTTTTGAGTCGTCTCCCACAATGCAGTGCGACATGAATGTTAGTGATCCTGTGCATCCCACTTAGGCCCCAAGTGACCTCAACCCTAGGTTTTTTGTTCAAAGTGAGCTATAGTGCAATAATGCCGCGTGTTTTTGAGTCGTCTCCCACAATGCAGTGCGACATGAATGTTAGTGATCCTGTGCATCCCACTTAGGCCCCAAGTGACCTCAACCCTAGGTTTTTTGTTCAAAGTGAGCTATAGTGCAATAATGCCGCGTGTTTTTGAGTCGTCTCCCACAATGCAGTGCGACATGAATGTTAGTGATCCTGTGCATCCCACTTAGGCCCCAAGTGACCTCAACCCTAGGTTTTTTGTTCAAAGTGAGCTATAGTGCAATAATGCCGCGTGTTTTTGAGTCGTCTCCCACAATGCAGTGCGACATGAATGTTAGTGATCCTGTGCATCCCACTTAGGCCCCAAGTGACCTCAACCCTAGGTTTTTTGTTCAAAGTGAGCTATAGTGCAATAATGCCGCGTGTTTTTGAGTCGTCTCCCACAATGCAGTGCGACATGAATGTTAGTGATCCTGTGCATCCCACTTAGGCCCCAAGTGACCTCAACCCTAGGTTTTTTGTTCAAAGTGAGCTATAGTGCAATAATGCCGCGTGTTTTTGAGTCGTCTCCCACAATGCAGTGCGACATGAATGTTAGTGATCCTGTGCATCCCACTTAGGCCCCAAGTGACCTCAACCCTAGGTTTTTTGTTCAAAGTGAGCTATAGTGCAATAATGCCGCGTGTTTTTGAGTCGTCTCCCACAATGCAGTGCGACATGAATGTTAGTGATCCTGTGCATCCCACTTAGGCCCCAAGTGACCTCAACCCTAGGTTTTTTGTTCAAAGTGAGCTATAGTGCAATAATGCCGCGTGTTTTTGAGTCGTCTCCCACAATGCAGTGCGACATGAATGTTAGTGATCCTGTGCATCCCACTTAGGCCCCAAGTGACCTCAACCCTAGGTTTTTTGTTCAAAGTGAGCTATAGTGCAATAATGCCGCGTGTTTTTGAGTCGTCTCCCACAATGCAGTGCGACATGAATGTTAGTGATCCTGTGCATCCCACTTAGGCCCCAAGTGACCTCAACCCTAGGTTTTTTGTTCAAAGTGAGCTATAGTGCAATAATGCCGCGTGTTTTTGAGTCGTCTCCCACAATGCAGTGCGACATGAATGTTAGTGATCCTGTGCATCCCACTTAGGCCCCAAGTGACCTCAACCCTAGGTTTTTTGTTCAAAGTGAGCTATAGTGCAATAATGCCGCGTGTTTTTGAGTCGTCTCCCACAATGCAGTGCGACATGAATGTTAGTGATCCTGTGCATCCCACTTAGGCCCCAAGTGACCTCAACCCTAGGTTTTTTGTTCAAAGTGAGCTATAGTGCAATAATGCCGCGTGTTTTTGAGTCGTCTCCCACAATGCAGTGCGACATGAATGTTAGTGATCCTGTGCATCCCACTTAGGCCCCAAGTGACCTCAACCCTAGGTTTTTTGTTCAAAGTGAGCTATAGTGCAATAATGCCGCGTGTTTTTGAGTCGTCTCCCACAATGCAGTGCGACATGAATGTTAGTGATCCTGTGCATCCCACTTAGGCCCCAAGTGACCTCAACCCTAGGTTTTTTGTTCAAAGTGAGCTATAGTGCAATAATGCCGCGTGTTTTTGAGTCGTCTCCCACAATGCAGTGCGACATGAATGTTAGTGATCCTGTGCATCCCACTTAGGCCCCAAGTGACCTCAACCCTAGGTTTTTTGTTCAAAGTGAGCTATAGTGCAATAATGCCGCGTGTTTTTGAGTCGTCTCCCACAATGCAGTGCGACATGAATGTTAGTGATCCTGTGCATCCCACTTAGGCCCCAAGTGACCTCAACCCTAGGTTTTTTGTTCAAAGTGAGCTATAGTGCAATAATGCCGCGTGTTTTTGAGTCGTCTCCCACAATGCAGTGCGACATGAATGTTAGTGATCCTGTGCATCCCACTTAGGCCCCAAGTGACCTCAACCCTAGGTTTTTTGTTCAAAGTGAGCTATAGTGCAATAATGCCGCGTGTTTTTGAGTCGTCTCCCACAATGCAGTGCGACATGAATGTTAGTGATCCTGTGCATCCCACTTAGGCCCCAAGTGACCTCAACCCTAGGTTTTTTGTTCAAAGTGAGCTATAGTGCAATAATGCCGCGTGTTTTTGAGTCGTCTCCCACAATGCAGTGCGACATGAATGTTAGTGATCCTGTGCATCCCACTTAGGCCCCAAGTGACCTCAACCCTAGGTTTTTTTGTTCAAAGTGAGCTATAGTGCAATAATGCCGCGTGTTTTTGAGTCGTCTCCCACAATGCAGTGCGACATGAATGTTAGTGATCCTGTGCATCCCACTTAGGCCCCAAGTGACCTCAACCCTAGGTTTTTTGTTCAAAGTGAGCTATAGTGCAATAATGCCGCGTGTTTTTGAGTCGTCTCCCACAATGCAGTGCGACATGAATGTTAGTGATCCTGTGCATCCCACTTAGGCCCCAAGTGACCTCAACCCTAGGTTTTTTGTTCAAAGTGAGCTATAGTGCAATAATGCCGCGTGTTTTTGAGTCGTCTCCCACAATGCAGTGCGACATGAATGTTAGTGATCCTGTGCATCCCACTTAGGCCCCAAGTGACCTCAACCCTAGGTTTTTTGTTCAAAGTGAGCTATAGTGCAATAATGCCGCGTGTTTTTGAGTCGTCTCCCACAATGCAGTGCGACATGAATGTTAGTGATCCTGTGCATCCCACTTAGGCCCCAAGTGACCTCAACCCTAGGTTTTTTGTTCAAAGTGAGCTATAGTGCAATAATGCCGCGTGTTTTTGAGTCGTCTCCCACAATGCAGTGCGACATGAATGTTAGTGATCCTGTGCATCCCACTTAGGCCCCAAGTGACCTCAACCCTAGGTTTTTTGTTCAAAGTGAGCTATAGTGCAATAATGCCGCGTGTTTTTGAGTCGTCTCCCACAATGCAGTGCGACATGAATGTTAGTGATCCTGTGCATCCCACTTAGGCCCCAAGTGACCTCAACCCTAGGTTTTTTGTTCAAAGTGAGCTATAGTGCAATAATGCCGCGTGTTTTTGAGTCGTCTCCCACAATGCAGTGCGACATGAATGTTAGTGATCCTGTGCATCCCACTTAGGCCCCAAGTGACCTCAACCCTAGGTTTTTTGTTCAAAGTGAGCTATAGTGCAATAATGCCGCGTGTTTTTGAGTCGTCTCCCACAATGCAGTGCGACATGAATGTTAGTGATCCTGTGCATCCCACTTAGGCCCCAAGTGACCTCAACCCTAGGTTTTTTGTTCAAAGTGAGCTATAGTGCAATAATGCCGCGTGTTTTTGAGTCGTCTCCCACAATGCAGTGCGACATGAATGTTAGTGATCCTGTGCATCCCACTTAGGCCCCAAGTGACCTCAACCCTAGGTTTTTTGTTCAAAGTGAGCTATAGTGCAATAATGCCGCGTGTTTTTGAGTCGTCTCCCACAATGCAGTGCGACATGAATGTTAGTGATCCTGTGCATCCCACTTAGGCCCCAAGTGACCTCAACCCTAGGTTTTTGTTCAAAGTGAGCTATAGTGCAATAATGCCGCGTGTTTTTGAGTCGTCTCCCACAATGCAGTGCGACATGAATGTTAGTGATCCTGTGCATCCCACTTAGGCCCCAAGTGACCTCAACCCTAGGTTTTTTGTTCAAAGTGAGCTATAGTGCAATAATGCCGCGTGTTTTTGAGTCGTCTCCCACAATGCAGTGCGACATGAATGTTAGTGATCCTGTGCATCCCACTTAGGCCCCAAGTGACCTCAACCCTAGGTTTTTTGTTCAAAGTGAGCTATAGTGCAATAATGCCGCGTGTTTTTGAGTCGTCTCCCACAATGCAGTGCGACATGAATGTTAGTGATCCTGTGCATCCCACTTAGGCCCCAAGTGACCTCAACCCTAGGTTTTTTGTTCAAAGTGAGCTATAGTGCAATAATGATAACGCCGCGTGTTTTTGAGTCGTCTCCCACAATGCAGTGCGACATGAATGTTAGTGATCCTGTGCATCCCACTTAGGCCCCAAGTGACCTCAACCCTAGGTTTTTTGTTCAAAGTGAGCTATAGTGCAATAATGCCGCGTGTTTTTGAGTCGTCTCCCACAATGCAGTGCGACATGAATGTTAGTGATCCTGTGCATCCCACTTAGGCCCCAAGTGACCTCAACCCTAGTTTTTTTGTTCAAAGTGAGCTATAGTGCAATAATGCCGCGTGTGTTTTTGAGTCGTCTCCCACAATGCAGTGCGACATGAATGTTAGTGATCCTGTGCATCCCACTTAGGCCCCAAGTGACCTCAACCCTAGGTTTTTTGTTCAAAGTGAGCTATAGTGCAATAATGCCGCGTGTTTTTGAGTCGTCTCCCACAATGCAGTGCGACATGAATGTTAGTGATCCTGTGCATCCCACTTAGGCCCCAAGTGACCTCAACCCTAGGTTTTTTGTTCAAAAGTGAGCTATGGCAATATGACGCGCCGCGTGTTTTTGAGTCGTCTCCCACAATGCAGTGCGACATGAATGTTAGTGATCCTGTGCATCCCACTTAGGCCCCAAGTGACCTCAACCCTAGGTTTTTTTGTCCAAAGTGAGCTATAGTGCAATAATGCCGCGTGTTTTTGAGTCGTCTCCCACAATGCAGTGCGACATGAATGTTAGTGATCCTGTGCATCCCACTTAGGCCCCAAGTGACCTCAACCCTAGGTTTTTTGTTCAAAGTGAGCTATAGTGCAATAATGCCGCGTGTTTTTGAGTCGTCTCCCACAATGCAGTGCGACATGAATGTTAGTGATCCTGTGCATCCCACTTAGGCCCCAAGTGACCTCAACCCTAGGTTTTTTGTTCAAGTGAGCTATAGTGCAATAATGCCGCGTGTTTTGAGTCGTCTCCCACAATGCAGTGCGACATGAATGTTAGTGATCCTGTGCATCCCACTTAGGCCCCAATGACCTCAACCCTAGGTTTTTTGTTCAAAAAGTGAGCTATAGTGCAATAATGCCGCGTGTTTTTGAGTCGTCTCCCACAATGCAGTGCGACATGAATGTTAGTGATCCTGTGCATCCCACTTAGGCCCCAAGTGACCTCAACCCTAGGTTTTTTGTTCAAAGTGAGCTATAGTGCAATAACGCCGCGTGTTTTGAGTCGTCTCCCACAATGCAGTGCGACATGAATGTTAGTGATCCTGTGCATCCCACTTAGGCCCCAAGTGACCTCAACCCTAGGTTTTTTGTTCAAAGTGAGCTATAGTGCAATAATGCCGCGTGTTTTTGAGTCGTCTCCCACAATGCAGTGCGACATGAATGTTAGTGATCCTGTGCATCCCACTTAGGCCCCAAGTGACCTCAACCCTAGGTTTTTTTTCAAAGTGAGCTATAGTGCAATAACGCCGCGTGTTTTTGAGTCGTCTCCCACAATGCAGTGCGACATGAATGTTAGTGATCCTGTGCATCCAACTTAGGCCCCAAGTGACCTCAACCCTAGGTTTTTTGTTCAAAGTGAGTTATAGTGCAATAACGCCGCGTGTTTTTGAGTCGTCTCCCACAATGCAGTGCGACATGAATGTTAGTGATCCTGTGCATCCCACTTAGGCCCCAAGTGACCTCAACCCTAGGTTTTTTTGTCCAAAGTGAGCTATAGTGCAATAACGCCGCGTGTTTTTGAGTCGTCTCCCACAATGCAGTGCGACATGAATGTTAGTGATCCTGTGCATCCCCTTAGGCCCCAAGTGACCTCAACCCTAGGTTTTTTGTTCAAATGAGCTATAGTGCAATAATGCCGCGTGTTTTGAGTCGTCTCCCACAATGCAGTGCGACATGAATGTTAGTGATCCTGTGCATCCACTTAGGCCCAAGTGACCTCAACCCTAGGTTTTTTTGTTCAAAGTGAGCTATAGTGCAATAATGCCGCGTGTTTTTGAGTCGTCTCCCACAATGCAGTGCGACATGAATGTTAGTGATCCTGTGCATCCCACTTAGGCCCCAAGTGACCTCAACCCTAGGTTTTTTGTTCAAAGTGAGCTATAGTGCAATAATGCCGCGTGTTTTTGAGTCGTCTCCCACAATGCAGTGCGACATGAATGTTAGTGATCCTGTGCATCCCACTTAGGCCCAAGTGACCTCAACCCTAGGTTTTTTTGTTCAAAGTGAGCTATAGTGCAATAATGCCGCGTGTTTTTGAGTCGTCTCCCACAATGCAGTGCGACATGAATGTTAGTGATCCTGTGCATCCCACTTAGGCCCCAAGTGACCTCAACCCTAGGTTTTTTGTTCAAAGTGAGCTATAGTGATAACGCCGCGTGTTTTTGAGTCGTCTCCCACAATGCAGTGCGACATGAATGTTAGTGATCCTGTGCATCCCACTTAGGCCCCAAGTGACCTCAACCCTAGGTTTTTTGTTCAAAGTGAGCTATAGTGCAATAATGCCGCGTGTTTTGAGTCGTCTCCCACAATGCAGTGCGACATGAATGTTAGTGATCCTGTGCATCCCACTTAGGCCCCAAGTGACCTCAACCCTAGGTTTTTTTGTTCAAAGTGAGCTATAGTGCAATAACGCCGCGTGTTTTTGAGTCGTCTCCCACAATGCAGTGCGACATGAATGTTAGTGATCCTGTGCATCCCACTTAGGCCCAAGTGACCTCAACCCTAGGTTTTTTGTTCAAAGTGAGCTATAGTGCAATAACGCCGCGTGTTTTTGAGTCGTCTCCCACAATGCAGTGCGACATGAATGTTAGTGATCCTGTGCATCCCACTTAGGCCCCAAGTGACCTCAACCCTAGGTTTTTTGTTCAAAGTGAGCTATAGTGCAATAATGCCGCGTGTTTTTGAGTCGTCTCCCACAATGCAGTGCGACATGAATGTTAGTGATCCTGTGCATCCCACTTAGGCCCCAAGTGACCTCAACCCTAGGTTTTTTGTTCAAAGTGAGCTATAGTGCAATAATGCCGCGTGTTTTTGAGTCGTCTCCCACAATGCAGTGCGACATGAATGTTAGTGATCCTGTGCATCCCACTTAGGCCCCAAGTGACCTCAACCCTAGGTTTTTTGTTCAAAGTGAGCTATAGTGCAATAATGCCGCGTGTTTTTGAGTCGTCTCCCACAATGCAGTGCGACATGAATGTTAGTGATCCTGTGCATCCCACTTAGGCCCCAAGTGACCTCAACCCTAGGTTTTTTGTTCAAAGTGAGCTATAGTGCAATAATGCCGCGTGTTTTTGAGTCGTCTCCCACAATGCAGTGCGACATGAATGTTAGTGATCCTGTGCATCCCACTTAGGCCCAAGTGACCTCAACCCTAGGTTTTTTGTTCAAAGTGAGCTATAGTGTGCAATAATGCCGCGTGTTTTTGAGTCGTCTCCCACAATGCAGTGCGACATGAATGTTAGTGATCCTGTGCATCCCACTTAGGCCCCAAGTGACCTCAACCCTAGGTTTTTTGTTCAAAGTGAGCTATAGTGCAATAATGCCGCGTGTTTTTGAGTCGTCTCCCACAATGCAGTGCGACATGAATGTTAGTGATCCTGTGCATCCCACTTAGGCCCCAAGTGACCTCAACCCTAGGTTTTTTGTTCAAAGTGAGCTATAGTGCAATAATGCCGCGTGTTTTTGAGTCGTCTCCCACAATGCAGTGCGACATGAATGTTAGTGATCCTGTGCATCCACTTAGGCCCCAAGTGACCTCAACCCTAGGTTTTTTGTTCAAAGTGAGCTATAGTGCAATAACGCCGCGTGTTTTTGAGTCGTCTCCCACAATGCAGTGCGACATGAATGTTAGTGATCCTGTGCATCCACTTAGGCCCCAAGTGACCTCAACCCTAGGTTTTT